>LVVK01000005.1:807983-1083053 GCA_002022785.1 Trichoderma guizhouense | reverse complement strand
ACACACACACACACATGCACAAAACTGTCAAAACGAACAAGTCAAGTCATCCAATGTGAATCTCCATTGCCTTCATTTCAAATCGTAAAAAAAAAAGTCAACATGTCCCACCATCTGTGCAGAAAAACAAAACCTGCTGTGTTCGTGAGGAGGGGGTATTCTTCCTTTTTCCAGCTCCACTACCCATTCCGAATTTCCGACCCTATCTACGTTTGCGCCTGGCTTCAATAGAAAGATGCTTTCCCACTAATAAGATGAATAGAAGAAAGAAAGAAGAAAGAAGAAAGAGACAAAATTCAAGATGAGATCAAAAACCAACGCTCCTGTGACGCCGCCGAATGCTGAAAGATTTCTGTTGTTTTCGTCTTTTTTTGTGTTTTGTTTTTACATGTCGCCTGGCTCTGATTCTTTATGCCCAAAGAGGCGAATGCGGTAGAAACATGTGTGATTGGGAGCTCCGTAATTGCTCACAGCCCGAACAATCACCTGGTCAGTCTCAGCGTTGAGGGCCATGAGCTCGCTGCTGAGGCGGTGAACATGAACGCCATCATGCAGTTCCGCGCCCTCATAGACAAACTGAGTCACCTTGACAAACTGAGGAGGCAGATCAGCTGGAGCATAATTCCAGTCTGACAGGTCGTCGGGGAAGTGCGCTGCTGAAAAGTCCAGCAAACGCTCTCGAGTAGCCGAGTCTTCGATTTTAATGTACACTTCGATGTGACGAGGTCGCGCACCGGGATTTGACGTGGCACCAGGCAAGATGTGCTCAATCACGATATGCTGAGGGATGATCGAGTGGCCCATGATGACGCTCAATTTGGCACCATGGGGGTTGCCGCGTTTGTTCACCTCACGAGCAGCACACCAACAGTCGCCGTCGTCATGCCATGGAAGGAGAGCTTCTATGGGTGGGTACGGCTGAGCGCCCTTGAGACCCTTGTCATTGAGATATTTGGCATCGGGCTTAAACGTTGTAGACGTTTGTTTGGGATCAACAATGGCGCCAGCACCGACTCCAAAGTAGTTGAGCTGGTTCTTCAGATCCCTGTCCCAGTGCGAGCGAATCCGACCCTTCGCCATGGCCTCTAGGTTCATGTCGGCAATGGCTTTGCGCACCAGTCCATCAACGAGCTTGGCAACTTCCGCCCGTGTCATGCTTGGGGAGTCATCTTTCTTGGCCAGATCGACAGAGTCGCGAATCAGCTGTTCCAGCTTGGGCTGTAGTTCATTGATTTCGGCTCTCATCTCCGTACGATGGCTGGCAAACTCGTCCCTCAGATACTGTAAAAAGTATTCACGACTCACGACAGTGCTGCCACTTTTGGTGTTGCCCACGTGCTTTTTGATCATCTGGTCAAGGCGCTTGTCGATGTCTTTGTCGGAGAGAGATCCGGTAATCTTCATCTTGTCCAAGATGGGGCGTAGCGTTTGCTCGACCTTACGCTGGTTGTCAGTTGCCCAAGCTTCCCACATATGTGGCAGTTTCTTGGCTAGCCCATCGTTCGCCTCGTTGATTTTTGAGGCGATTTCTGGACGTCTCGCCAGCCATGCCGCGATATCCTTCCACTGCTTCTCTGACGAAGGCTCGTAATTGCCGGCCTTGCTCTTGTTTAACATTGGGAAGCTGCCATCTTTCTCGACCAGATCCCGGATTGCATGCCAGAAATCTTGCGTGACAACGGGCTTTCCATCTTTGAGTGTCATGTGTACCATCTTGGGAACGACTGAGTTTAGCTGTTCAATAGATGATTCATGAAGCTTGCCAGCACCCTTCATTAAGCGGAGATCTCGTAGTATTTGGTTAATGAGATCCCCAAACTCGGCATACTGGTCGCCTCGTAGCTCGTTAAGCCCTGGAAAGTCATCCCATGCACTCCGCGAGGACCAGCTAATGGAAGGGATGAAATTTCCAATTCGAGAGGCAAGGTCGTCGAACCTTGGCAAGGTTGGTATTGAGACCGAGGGAACAGAAACTGATGGAGCTTCTTCGAAGCTAGGCAAGTTGGCGATGGCAATGCTGGAGAGGACTGCAGCCAGCAAAAGGAACGAAAAACCGCTAATGGTGTATACCAGCGCCTCACCAATGAGCATCAACCTGTCTCGCAGAGAGTCTGAGAAGAGGCCGAAAAAGGAGTTGACGACGCTTTCTAGGGCGGTGCTGAAAAACCAATAAATGGCCCGCAGATATGTGAGTGGATTGAACAGCTGTTGCCAGTTGATGGACTCGTCGGTGAGATCTGAATCAAGTTCTGAATCAAGGTCAGAGTCGAAATCAGAAGACACGGGAGAGTTGATCTCTCCGTTTTGAATATGTCTTGTCTGAGGTTGCCGCCTAGAAGTAAACGGGAAGAGGGACGCGAGAATGCGCCACCATTTCTCTTGGCGCGAAACTCGGCTTTCAGTCTCTCGAATAGTGTCTTGCATGGCGTCGTCCATTTCGCTGTGATCTGTGGGAAAGGTGGAGTCTTGTTGACTGAGGAGAGGTTTACCTGGCCGCCGGGTAGCGGCAAGGGGGGATAGGCGATTTATGATAGTGCTACTTCGAGGAATTACCGTCCGCTGTTCCTTGCCTCGGGGTTGATTTGCTGGGGCCACAATAGTCGGTGCCTTGGGGATACGCACTCTTGCTGTGGACTGGCTCTGTTCTTGAAGTCTGGTGGTGCTAGTCCCTTGACTTAGCTGCGTGTCTGATTCCGGCGGACTGACAGGCGCAGAAACCCTTCCCCCTAGGAGGCTCTTGACGGCACTCCACGCTTTACTTGGGGCTTCGATGATTCGATTTGGCGTAGCCTGCTCATGTTGGTCATTGGTCGACGACAGGGATCGACCCGATAGAGTGGATGACCTTGTCGAGCTGGACAATGAAATTGGTTTGACGGCTTGTGGCGGCGGCATTGGCGATAACCTCAACGTAGCATGCCCAAAATAATCACGCTCAGCGTTGAAACTCCGCGAATCGGAAACATCACTTTCATCGGGAGTGAGCTCTCCGTCCTCGTCATCGTCGTCTTCATCCTCAGATGCTGGCTGACTGAACGTTCGATCAAAGGCTACTTTTGCTGTGTTGCTTGGTTTTGCTGCGAAAATCATTAGCATCATATTGCTTCTCAAACAATGTGCAGCGTAGAAGAGATGTACCAAGTTTCGCCATGGCAGACTTCAATCCCTGTCTATACTTGCTGTTGTCCCGGCCACGTGACGGTTGATTAGACCCAACATCTGATCCGGATTCTGACTCGTCGGCTTCTCTCGCCGGGTTTTGTCGACGAGTGACTTGAGGCTTCAGGTATTGTCCATGACGTTGCAGATCCGCAGCCTCCTCAGCCTCCTGACGTTCCTGCCTCCGAAGAACACCATTCATAGCATCCTGAAGGGTGGCTGGCATGCCGTCCACGCTGAGGCGGCGAGGTTCCTCTGCAGCTCCATATGTATACTGCCGCTTCGTACTGGGTGCGCCTTTTAGGGAGGGAAAGTCTGGTTTCTTGAAATCCTCCACCTCTGTCCGGGTGTTTGGTCGTCTAGCAGGGTTGCGTTCTCTTGACCGTGGTCTGCCTCCCCTTCCACCATTCATCATGATAACAAAATGAGAAAAGTATCCTTTAGGTCGTGGCAGATAAAATGAGAGAGCGGTTGATAGTGAACAGAATGAGAGGCTTTAGAAAATTTGAAAATCGGCGAAATGGAGAAGGTGAAAAAATCGAGGACGGATATGCTCAAATAGGATCGGAATTCAGGCCCAAATTCACAAAACAAAGACAGCCGCAATCTAATTTTATCCCAAACTTAAATCCGGATTCGTCGTCTGCTGGGTCCCAGATTCTTTGTGTCCCAGCCAAGATGGATCCTTACTGGGGGAGAGTTGAGATCAACAAAGAGCATCTTTGTTAAGTTGGGATGAGACGCATGTCACCAGAAGGGGCGGTAAAACAGGCGTTGGGAGGCCACTTTGTTTGTATCCGGGAGAAACAATGAGCTTCTGCAGAAGGTTTCGAAATGCAGGAATGAGATAGAAATATGTTTGGGCGTGTGAGGATGGGATTTCGTCTCTTTGAGGTGCCTTTGGGCTTAGTTTGCGCGATGACAACTTCACTGAGGGCGCGGTAGCGTGACGCGCCGAGGCTTAAGCGGCGCATTTTTTGGGTGAAGAATCAGGCACGATTGAGCGGGGTCACGTGCGCCTCCGAGAATTGAAGTGCAGAAGCGCAAAGTACAAGTTACACGTTGGTACAAGTTGATGTTTCTATCTTGTTGATGGAAGACTTTAGCCAGACGTGTTTAATTGATTTTGCTCGGAATAAAGAATAGAATAATAATGCAGCCACGTTCTTTTTTTGGGTCATTGCGTGCATGCTGTCTTTGTCAGAAGCTGTGCGGCACAGCCTTGTTACTGTTGGCGATATCATGTCTCAGTAACGTGGGTCCCAACGAGTACACACTTGCATGTACCTACCTACCACAAAGAATCGACAGGGCTGAAAACGGAGATAAAGATCAATGAATGTTTCCAACTCGATAAAACTAATGCAAACAACAAAGCATTCCGCAGGATAGTATGTGTTACATTCATATAAAGATTTTGGATATGTCGCCGATCTTTTGTTAAGGAGATGTTGTACTCGTAATACCCCGATCAAAGTGCAACGAGGCTTGACATGGGTCCAGATGGTGATGCGCGTTTCATCTTTAGCACAAGCTTTTGCAAACACCACTGATCTGCAGCCAACCGCCCACCGTCATCTTCCCAGGCAAAGCCACTCGTCATATCAAGCCGAGCAATTGAACCAGGGCCATGATTTGATCACGAAATGAAAAAGATGCATCATCACAGACAACAGGGGAGCAATTAATATATCTTAATATAATCATGTAATCAGCAGGGAATGTTACGAGCCAGTGTCGTATTCTGTCCAGGTAGTTTGAGCTTGAACCATGTAAATCCAGGAACACAGCTGAGGCCAGAACTGCTAGTCTTGGTGCTAAGACTTCCATGAAGCGCTCGAAAGCCACCGTGTTTGGCTGTAATACCCGTCAAGTCTCGCATAACCCCACCAAAGGGAATTAATTACCGTCTGGCGTATCACTTGCTGGCCAACCAGTGGAAAACGATGCAAGCTAAGCCATCCATTGGAAGCTCAGCGGTGGCTAAAGTATTTTGGGACCCTTTCTGCTGTAAGTTTCCGTTCATATCCCTGCTTGGATGAAATCATTCCACTGCAAACCAACTGAAGCATGGCGCTCCAGAGACTGTCTATGGCTTCACGGCCCCTCCCCCGGCTGCTGGCGTCATCTCCGTCTCCGTCTCTCTCCAGCTATACTCGTACAGCATCTCACGCTCAGCCTCCGTCTCTGTATCTGTCTCTGGCAATTTCAGCGGTCGGATTTCAAGATCGTCACCGGTCCCAGTCGCAGCGCCGGATCCAGCGCCACTATCCCAGTTATTCCCAGGTCGATCCGCGCCTATCAAGACAGTTAATAAGAGGCGTATCCGCACCCATAGCACAAACATTATTAGTCGCCCGTAGCAATAAAATCCGCTCCCCCCTCTCACTCTCGCTGTCACACTCACACCGGCCTGGCCTCTTCTTCTCTACCGCGACTCCTCACCTGCAATCCAGACGCTCAACCACAATGGCTGTCGGAACTGTTCTCATCACCGGGTACGGCCCCCCCTCCATTCTCTGCTCTGCGATGCTCCGCCAGCCCAGCAAATGTGCGCGCTTATCGCCCCTCGCTGCCCCACGCAGCGTTCTCGAGGATTGATTGCGCCGACTTGCGTTTGAGCTGGGCGAGCGTCGTCGTTTGCTATGATGGGATGTTCTTTGCTTTTGCAATGGATCTTTTGGACTAACATGCTTCTCTGTGCCCAATCCGCAGTGGCACGGGCTACATCGGCTCCTTCACGACTCTGGCCCTGCTCGACGCCGGCTACGATGTCGTCATTGTCGACAGTCTCTACAACTCGTCCAAGGTTGCGATTGACCGGATCGAGCTGCTGGCCGGCCGCCGCCCCGACTTTTACCAGGTCGACATCACCGACGAGAAGGCGCTGGACGAGGTCTTTGCCAAGCACCCCGCCATCGACAGCGTCATTCACTTTGCTGCTCTCAAGGCGAGTTGATTCCATGCGACACCAGACGAAACGAAGCCGTGGCAAGGGCAAAAGAGCTAACAGCAGCTTTCCAGGCCGTCGGAGAGTCGTCCATCATCCCTCTCGAGTACTACCGCGTCAACGTCGGCGGCAGCATTGCGCTCCTCCAGTCCATGACCCGCCACAATGTCACCAACATTGTCTTCTCCTCCTCTGCCACCGTCTACGGCGATGCCACTCGATTCCCCGACATGATCCCCATCCCCGAGCACTGCCCCATTGGCCCGACCAACACCTACGGCCGCACCAAGTCCATGATTGAGGACGTCATCACCGACTACGTCAACGCCCAGCGCACCAACCTGGAGAAGGAGGGCAAGCCCTTCCAGCAGTGGAACGGCGCCCTGCTGCGCTATTTCAACCCTTGCGGTGCGCACCCCAGCGGCATCATGGGCGAGGATCCTCAGGGCGTTCCTTTCAACCTGCTTCCCTTGCTGGGACAGGTTGCCACTGGCCAGCGCGAGAAGCTGCTGGTCTTTGGCGAGGGTGAGTGCTAACTTTTACCCCATGTTTTCCCTCAGTCAATCCTAATGAGTTCTACAGACTACCCCTCCCGCGACGGAACCGCCATCCGAGACTACATCCACGTCGTGGATCTTGCTCGAGGCCACTTGGAGGCCCTCAACTACCTCCGCTCCAAGCAGCCCGGTGTCAAGGCCTGGAACCTGGGCTCCGGCCGTGGCAGCACCGTCTTTGAGATCATTAAGGCTTTCAGCAACGTCGTCGGCCGCGACCTAAAGTACGAGGTCGTTGCCCGCAGACCTGGCGATGTCTTGGACCTGACTGCCAACCCCAAGCTGGCCAACGAGGAGCTGCAGTGGAAGACTGAGCTCACCATGGAGAAGGCCTGCGAGGATCTCTGGCGGTGGGTCAGCAACAACCCCCAGGGATACCGACAGGAGCCGCCGGCGGAGCTGTTGGCTGCTATCAAGAAGGCGTAAAACAAATGGATATATTAGCGTTGGAAAAATGCATTGAAACAAAAAGAGCAGAATTGGATGTGATGCTTTTTAAAAATAGACATGAATGACCAAATTTAGTATTTTCGTCAGAATGAGCGTCATCTACGAAATTGGATGTTTGGACAATGGATCCGTTTTTCTCGGCGATAGAAAGAGAACAAATACCAAAAGAAGAAATAAAACTAGTAACGATTTTTTATTTATAGATCTAGTGAAAGACGTCTAGTTGATCTTGATCAGGAGCTTGCCCGTTGTCTTTCTGCTCTCCAGATCAATGTGCGCCTGGGCGGCATCCTTGAGGGAGTAGATGTTGTGGATGTTGACCTCGAGCTTCTTGGAGATGACAAGGTCAAAGAGCTCGGACGTGTACCTTTCAAGGTCTGCTCTTTCAGAGACGTAGCCATTGACGATGGGTCTCATGAGCTTGACGTTCTTGGGACCCAGCTGCAGGATGTTGACAGGGGGGACAGCTCCAGACTAGCGAGGAGATTCATTGTTAGTTTATCTTTGTCTCATCATCTCATTGTGTTTCATGCTTTTCTTTCATTCTTCTTTGAGTTTCGGAAATGGGGTGAAAACTTACAGCATTGCCGAATGAGATGAGGTGGCCTTTGAGAGCAATCATCTGCAGATCAGCATCAAACGTCGCCTTGCCAACACCATCAAAGATGGCATCAATGCCGTGACCGCCCGTAATCTCCTTGACCTTGCTGACAATGTCATCGTTGGAGTTGACCAGATAATCCGCACCGTGCTTCTTGGCCAGCGCAAGCTTCTCATCCGTGCTCGCCGTCGCAATGATCTTGGCCCCAACGCTCTTGAGCATCTGCACCAACAGCGTACCCACGCCTCCCGCCGCAGCATGCACCAGCGTCCACTGGCCGGCCTTGACCTCGCCCGCCTCGCGAATGAAAGTCCAGGCCGTCAGCCCTTGCAGGTAAATCGCCGCGGCATGCTCGCTGGACAAACCCTCGGGGATGGCCACGACCTTCTCGGCGTCCACGGCGGTATACTCGGCGTAAGTCGCAGACTCTCCGCCGGCCATGTAGGCGACGCGGGTTCCGGGCGCGAATCTGGAGACGGAGTCGTGAACGGCCACGACCTCGCCTGAAGCCTCGCGGCCCATGGTCAGGGGGAAGAAGGGCGCGGGATAGAGGCCGGCGCGGAAGTAGGTGTCGATGTAGTTGACGCCGGCGAAGTGGTTCTTGACTAGGATCTGGCCTGCGGAGGGTTTAGGCACGGGGATGTCGTTGTACTCGAGGACTTCGGGGCCGCCGTTTTTGGCGATTTGGACGGCCTTCATTGTTGCTGGGATTGGAACCATTTTGGTGGTGGAAAAGTCTCTACGGAAATGAAGTTTTGGTGTTGTTGTTGCTGTTGCAGGAGTTGTTTTTGTTGAGAGCAGCTGCAAGCTTGAAAGGGATGAGGGGCAGAGGGGTTGATGAAGCTGATGAGGGGCAGCAAGGGAATGAATATAGCCGCGTCGTATCACTACATGCGATTGTCTAGAGAGAACCTGCACCGAGCGAGACGCAGTTGCAATTGGCTTTGAAATGTGCATCATTTTGCCTTGTGCTTATCCAATTGTTTTCCCTGAAGCCCGAGCTGTTCGTATAAGTTATACGGCTAGGATCGGAGGCGAACCGGCGCGCAGTCTCAGTATTAGTAATGTCGTTATCCCGCCCTGTTGCGGTAGTTCGACACGCAGGGCGCATCCTCGGCAAGGGAAACTCCGGCTTTGCCCCGTCCGTATACTGGATGCGGACGGAAGTCCGGCGTTTATGAGCCCCTGTAGCGGAGCTGCTCCCGAAGGTTAAGAAGAGAGATTGAGAACCTGGAACCTGGACAAACTGCTGAGGGCCCCTCATACTGCCTGTACGGGGTTGAGAAATCAAGACAGTGCCGTGTACTCGTATCTCCATATCTCCAAACCCAAGGATACGGATTTCATCACCATTAACCGCTGGTAGCCATGATGATTGCTGCTTCCACGGCCTTGGCCACCTCGTTGCTAGAATAGACAGGCCCGGTTTTGGCGCATGTTCCAGCGAGGGCCAAATTTACAGTCAACTGTGGTATACTTAGCTTCAGCCTCAGCAGCTCTTTTGAGGCATCGCTGAAACACTCATCATTTGACATTGAAACTGTTTGGTCTTCGACGCCACTCTCAAGTGTATATGCACTTCGTGTTTTCATGGGGTCCAAGGAACGCTGTTCGTTCAAGATAATCTCGAGAGTGTCGTTGTCAACGACTCTCGCTCCAAGATGCGCAAGTTCTTGCAAAACACCCAGCACAGTCAGCAGCTTAGGCTGACAGACAGAGGACCGATGATCGATGCCGGCATCATAATCGACCTCGAAGCAAACGTCATCGAGGGGTGAGTAGCTTGCCCACCGCAGATGGGCATCATTTTGACTTGCATGTTTCCACAGATATCCTGACGCGTGTGGCAAAGCTTTTTTCCCAGGGCCTAGGAACCATCTCAAGTCGAGTAATATTTGTTCGCGAGTCCGCGTTCGGAGCGTTGATCCAAACGTACGATAAACCTCTTCAGAAGATGCGGACCCCGAATCAAAGAGCACAAAGTACGCTCGAGATAGAGTGGCCTCGACTAATTTATATGCAAAAGAGTTCAAATTCCTCATGAGCTGCTGACACTGTACCGATGCTGGTTGATATTTGGGTTGGGACTGAAACTCCAAACTTTCTCGGAGCTGAGTTGGTAACCATGAATCGTTCATCACAGCCCATTTATTAGCAGCGCCACTGCTTTCTGCAAGGCTGATTGCTTGTTGCATAGATGGATTAGATGGTGGATCAGCCTCGATTGAGGTGAATTTTACTGGACCTGATTGTCTATTGTTGGAACGTGATGATGATGGCTCTATAGAGGCAACTCCAGGGACTGAAATGCGCCACTTCTTTCCGTCTGCCACATCAGGTGGCTTCGTAGAAATTTCTTGATGATGATCCAATGTTTTGGCAATCTCCAAGATTCGTGCCATGGAACGCTGAAGATCACTCAGCACAAGGGGATGTTGTGTGGAAAAGCCGTCGATGCTGACGACCTTGTCAGATAAGCCAATGTATAGAGACAACGTTTCTTGAAGTGCATTTTCGAGTTGCTTTATCCGATTTTCTTGTTCACCATCTGCTGCTTTTCGCCGGTCACGGAATCTTTGTTGAGCTTTTCGGTTTTGTTCGCGCCGGTCCTATATGGGTTGAGCAGTGCATCAGCACGGTGAATCTGGTCAAAGAGAGGATCGATGCCAGCTATATGTAATATAACTTTTGAAAAATGTCTAGGACCAACCCTCTTCTTCTGTTCTCGCTGGGTGTTTGCGAACGTATGTTGGTGGTATCCGCTGTCCATTGAGCCTATCAATGACGAGGTAATGTATCGTACGCTACGAAGCAATAATTTTTTTTTTAACAAAAAAATAGTATGATTGGAGTCAAAGATGATACAAGGATATGAAGAAATTCGCATCCTCATCTCAAAAGCTGCCGGGAATTGGTAATATACCTAATAAGTAGTAGCGGCCCCCTGCGACGAAGGGGAGGAATTAATAATAAGCCAGCAGGAATCTAACCCTCGGTTCTCTGATGGGAGTGCGTAGTGGGATGAGCTCGATTACTCAACAATACCTCAGGTGGACGGCCGTTTCGTTAAGCTGGGACAAAGATTACAGAGCAAAGTAACAATTAACCATGTAAACCGTCTTTAACCTTGATTATACTCCGAGCAAGCCGCTAAAACCTTATTACAAGAAAGAACCTACATCCATGCCGAAATGTCGCCACCAGTGCCTAAGGAGCCATTGCGTATTGGCAATAAGTAGTACTAAAATAGTATAGCCGTCTCTAATTACCTAGAATGCATGGATACCAAAATTTTCCTTGGTGGGTTAAAAGCGCCTCGTTTCCGTATCGGACTTGTAACAAGGAAAAAGCGCACAGGGCCAACGGGCCAACGGGCCGCTGTTCCCATGAGGTCGTATTAGTTAGTAATTTTGAAGCTTACGACCTTTTTTGTTACAGATAACAGGAGCGAGAACAGGATATATAAATCAGGCTTATTTAGTGTAGCTTCGTGTAACTAGAATAAGGAACGCAGCTGTACTATTGACTAGCTATCTTGGTCAACTTTCCCGTGTCGATATCATATAGAAGGCCGGTAATCTTGGTCTCGTTCTTTATAAGCGGGTGATTTCTAAGCCAAGTCACATCGTTATTTATGCTCGCTTCGAAACTGTCATCTGATCGTAAGCATTCTGCCAAGATTCCCGTGCAAGAACCCGACTTACTCTGTGATTCCTAAATCTTCAAGATCAAGCTTCTGTGCTTCGAGAGCGGATAAAGCTTCAATCTTCTCGCGCATGTAGTCGGTGGACCTATGGGTAAGACCACAGTCTATGTTTCGAATCAGATTTCTGTTTCTACTTGATCTCAAGGATATCAACTCTCTTACCGGTGTGATGGATGAGTATTATCTCATTGATTCCAATGAGAGTGTTCAAAATGGCAATGTCACCTATGGCCAACCTGGCCCGCCCTCCAGCACAGCGTAAAACTGGGAGATCTGTGCGCACAATATCAGATAGTTTCTCAAAGTGAACAAGGCATTACGCCTGGTGGAAGACGTACCGCCGGTGGAAATGCCACAAAATTCTTCGGCATGGACTCTTTGATCTACGCAAGTAACTGATGCAGTGTTGTGTTAGTAATGAAATAACTCTTCAGTTAAGGATATCATACCAATGACTGTTCGGGTTGTACTTCTGAAGTTTTCAGCTGTAAAGTGGTAGGACCCTGGATGGCTAACAGCGTACTCCCTGTGACTTTGTTTAGAGGTTCCGGCCATTTCACGTCGCAGGCTTTTGTAAGAGCGACTTACGAATTCCGCTCGAGAATCTCCTCCGATGAATTTGGCGCCGGGAGACCCATCCTCAGTATGAAATAAGCACGATATTCAAAATAAAAAGTTTTAGTGTTTCTGAAGACTCTGTGTCGCTAGAGATGTGAGGTAGAACAAGCTTGTTTCATATTTTACGATGGAAGAATGCAACAGTTTATATTACCACCATTCATACATACCGATGACATCGTAAACTGTCTATAGGCAATCCCTATGCTGTTTTCCAGTTCATGTCCTCGCTGACGAAAGACTCGTTATCACATCATCAGTTCAAGATTATACGGTTGCGTTTGTAAATAGGTTACGTACTTACAGTCGAACTTACGTGAGCCCAACTTTATTGTCAGACTAATGAGTCATCTGAACATGTCCAAGATTTGGTGTATTCGAAGAGAAGCTATTGCTATTTATGTATGACTAATCTACTTTGGACAAAAATGGACTCGACAACGATCTCAATATCTTGATTTGTCGTGATTGTCGCCCACATTTTCATTCATGATTGCGGGATGTGGGCGGATCGGCATGTTTACGTACACACTCCGAACCTTACGGGACAAACGAGAGAACTTACGGAGAGCGACACGGTCTTTGGAATCATTTTCAATTGATGTACAGAAGAGAGAAAATCCGAGCTGATTGTATCTATAAGCTCTTGAATTAACTATCAAGAGATAACGTAAAGAGCCGTGGCTGAAATTACAAAAGCTGTTTCCAGGACGGAAATAACACGAATATTTGTCACAAAATTTGTTAAGCAGATATCTCCCAAAGGGGTATCACAATGATCATGGAAACAGAAGAGGAAAATGGGTGAAAACCGTAGTAGATTTATGTGAGTTGTTTCAAGTACGAGGGTTTAAAACGCCTAAATATAAAATATCCTACCTGTAGCTATAATCTATGATATCAGGCAAGCTTCGTCATCGTTTTAGCGGACAGTTGAAGAACTAATTCCTGCCCAAACCTCTAATACCCACAAAGAGACTGACCATAGTCTGCGACAATATGGAGCCTTTTGAGTACGCTATTCCTCCTGGAAGCTTGGTCTTAGTGACTGGAGCCAACGGATACATTGCATCACACATTGTCAACGAACTACTTGAGCTAGGATTCAAAGTTCGTGGCACAGTTAGGGAGGAAAAGCCTTGGTTAGATCGCTTTTTCGAGGAAAAATATGGCAAAGGCAGATTTGAGAGCATCGTCGTACGCGCAATGGAAGATGATAAAGCCTTTGCCCTTGCCGCAGCAGGGGCAAGCGGAGTTATTCATGTGGTGAGACCCGGCCTACACAACCGATTTCTTTGCAATATCTTGCTCACCTCGTTCAAATCGTGTAGGCCTCAGATGGTAGTTTCGCCAATGAGCCTGACAGGGTTATACCAACCGTCAAAAACGGCACGATTCATGCTCTTCAGGCGGCTAGCCAAAGTTCAGTGAAGCGTTTTGTACTTACATCATCGTCTGTGGCGGCAATTATCCCTGAGACAAACAAGAAGGGCATCACCATCGATGAGAGTAAGTATTAAAAAGCAGCTCCACCTGTGCCCAACTAATCTGATTTCTCCTAGGTACATGGAATGATGCAGTGATCGAACTTGCATGGAGCGGCACGGCACCGGAGAATGCCAAAGGGTATATTGTATACTCGGCTTCAAAAACTGAGGGCGAACGTACTGCATGGGACTGGGTTAAAGAGAATAAACCTAGCTTTACCCTGAATACGATTTTGCCAAATTGCAATGCAAGTACACCCAAGGAATCACTTATTTGGCTTCTTATAGATATGCTAATATAACGTGGCAGTTTGGTCCCCTTTTAGTACCCCAGCATATGCGCGGCTCAACGATGGGCTTCGTTCGTAATTTTTTTCATGGTGACTTCTCTGCTATAGGCATACTACCACCTCGTAAGTGAAAAAAGAGGCCAAATTTATCTTATTTTTACGTTAGCAAACTAACATTTTATCTAAGAGTATTTTGTTGATGTAAGGGATACTGCTCGTCTCCATGTGGCTGCGCTACTTGATCCAAAAATTAAGGAAGAACGGATATTTGCTTTTGCACAAGAATATAATTGGACGGATGTACTTGATATTTTGCGAAAACTACGCCCTAACCGACAATTCCCTCTCAATCCAGAGAATGAGGGCCGCGATTACACCCAAGTCGCCCCGAGAGATAAAGCTAAGAAGATTCTACAGGACTTTTTCGGTCAGCCAGACTGGGTGCCTCTGGAGGAGAGCTTGGCTGCCGGTATTGAAGATCTTTAGTGACGATATAAATCACAACGTGTGGGCATATGGTTCCGTATGTATTATTTGACAGTATAGCCTCGACTTCATATCCTGGCTTGATTATATTTCGAGCCAAGATTCAGGAATAAATTTGGATTCACTGAGAAACCATGTCACTCTCTTCCTATTGACGTATAATTCTACATATGTATTAAAATAGAAGCTTTCCGAGTGCTTTGTGCTTGAGGCTTCAAATTTATAGATCCTGCTATTCACAATGGTCAGTCCAGCTTGCAAAATTCGGTACGATGGACGCTGTTTAAAAAAGGTTGGCCTGCGCAATTGTGAACGCTAGTTATTTACCACTCTATTCTCATCACATTCGTATGTGGTCCCAACTAGGACTATTCCTTTATGACTTAACTCTTTTAGTTCGCATAATAAGCCTACAAGTTAAGCAATCTTACACAAAGAATGGCCGAGGGACAATCGCATGAGCAATAATCTTTTTGAAGCACTAAATAATAAAAAGAATTCTCATAAATTTAGATGCTGATGCGCATTTTTCCCACTATAAGGAAACCTATTTTATAACATTGCGTATACGTTATATGATTACCATTGTCATCTACATATTCTAGTAGCTCTGATAATATGAAGATCCCCACTGCTTGTGCGGTACCAAATATTCTTATTCTAAGCCAGTGATAACTAATGCTTTGGCCCCGACTTGACAATCTCTTCAACTTCCAAGTCGAAGGAATTGTAGAAGTCCGTAATAGCCATTCGAGGCTCCCACCCAATCTCGCGGCTCTTGACAGCAGAAATACGAGCACTATAGGGTGTCATTAGCTTTATAAGTTCAGAAAAAAAGAAAGAAAAAGACTTGGTATCAACGCACTTGGAGCTCCAGATGACTTCGGCCATATAGGGGTTCAAAAACGATATGTTGAGTGCTTTCGCAAAGTCTTCTGGCTTGATTGCTTTTGGTTCCTTGGATTTCAACAGTCCCTGAGAATACCCGACCTCACCAATGCGCTTCGAAATCCCTAGCCATGAAGTTTCGCCATTTTCAAGAAAATAATAACCATTTTTTCCATACTGAATAGGCTTCCCTTCAATATATCTCTTTAAAATAAGAGAGTAAAATTCAGCGACGTCCGAAATGTGAGCGACATTCCAAAGCTAAGAGACATTAGCAATTGCCCTACCTACTGATAAGACCTGTTCTCGGTGATTGCGAAAGAAACGTACACCCTCGCCACTACCTAGCACAACGGCCTCTTTCTCGTGGAGAGAGACGCCAACTAGTGCAGGTATTTGGATTGATCTTCGATTGCCAAATCCAGTTCCTTGGCCATCTGTTCATGATTAGCCGTCCTATCAAGACGAATAAATGTGGGTGTTGTATTTAGGGGAGCGTACAAATGAGTGGCGGGTTTACGATGACTGTGTTGACGCCTAGGCGTTCTCCAGCATCGGTGATGGTAACATCGACCTTCCGTGTGATCCACGCCTCAGAGTGTTCTTTTTCCCATCCGTAGTTGTCATCTTTGTCCGTTCGAATCTTTACGTCTTTTGATTCCGGCTGGGTAATAGGGTGGTCTCCAAAATTTGAAGTACCAGAGGTCTACCTGCTGTTAGTACTGAATAAGTGGATTCTGGAATAGAAAACTTACGTGGATATAAAACACATCCTTTTCAGTAGTCTGTTTCCGGATTCCGAGTCCCTCAATCAAAGCTAAGCAAGACGGCTCGTCAAGGGATGATGCGCAGCTAATGACAACTGCAAGCGTGGATTGCAATTTCTATTAGCGGATACACAAGCTACAATGCATGTACATATGAGCATGTTATATGGAGTAACTCACCATCATGTTCTGATGCGACCTTTTTTATTGTCTCGATATCATGTAGCCCATCAAAATGAATTGGAGTGGCCCCCAACTCCCAGACTCCGTCACGACTCGCTATCGACCGTACGAGTGCCGAGATAGCAATATCCCCTCCGAAGTCGTCCAACAAAACTTGAAGCACAGAGCCACCACTGCTGTTGTTTAGCGTGTATCTGAACATCATGATACATGCACCCAGCCACTTACATATAACCGGATGCTCCAGTCAGCAACACCTTGACCTGTGACATTTTGAAAGCAGTGTAAGGTTTCTGGGCTAGTCTGGGGTACTAGGTATGCTTTAGTATTGCCTGGATACAGCCTATAAGTAGGTATCATAAGATTTTATTTGCGATTTTTTTTAATTCTACGAGACATGCTTGTAGTGATTTTTGCAATTAGCCTTGTAGTTGCATTCGCTGTTGCAGAGTGCTTATGATATCCGATACTGTCCACGTAAACCTCCGAAGGTGTATGAAGTAAGCTTATTACCAATCTGCTGACATGATGTTAAGTTTAAGATCAGAGCGAAGAACTAATACGACTAATCAAAGTGGGAGACTTGATTCAGTTGTAATCTATGTGGAGCGCAAACCAATTACCCAATTACGCCTAGGTTTTAGTCCAACCACCCAGGAGTCCCATAGTTGGACGGTGACATGACGGATAGTTGATATCAACGTATAGATGTGACAAATCCCACTTGATGACCCGTGGGAATGTGACTGGATTTCTAATGTAAATGATAGAATGCACTTGTTTGTTTTTGACAACCATTTACTACTACAAATTAGTATCAGATGTATGAGGTAGACTACATATACATGTATTATCAAACGTCTGACCATTGCTATCCCCGATTCATAAGTTAATAGAAGCTGATATTCCATCTTCAATATTACCATGAGCCTTACCAGAATTTTTGTTATTGGCGGCACGGGAGCGCAGGGCCGGGCGGTTATAGAAGGTTTAACGGGCGAGGGCAAGTACCAATGCTGCGTCCTCACAAGAGTGCTCGACAGTGAGCCTGCCAAATACCTAGCTACGCTTCCCGGCGTGGAGCTCGTCAAGGGATCGTTTACCGATGAGAGATTACTACGTAGCCTCTATAGTACGTGCGACGGTGCTTTCGTTAATATCGATGGCTTTAATGTGGGTGAAAAAGGAGAGACCTTTTGGGCTATTCGAGCCTTTGAACTTGCCCTCGAATCCAAAACCATCAAGTTTTTTGTCTACGGGAACTTGGATTATACGTACAAGAAGTCGGGATACCGACCTGAGTTTCGCACTGGCCACTACGATGGGAAGGGCAGAGTGGGAGACTGGATTCTTTCTCACAGCCCCAGTCTAAAGACGTTCAACTCGCAGGAGAACATGAAGATTGCGCTCTTCACCACCGGACCCTATATCGACATGATGCTCTCGCCGGGCACTGTGATCACACCTAATATTGAAACGGACGAGGCTGGAGAAGCCGTCGTCACATGGAGAGCGCCGCTTGGCGACGGTGCCTGTCCACACGTCGCCCTGGACGATTGCGGGCACTACGTGCTGTGGCTGTTTGACAACTACAACGAAGCTGACGGAATGAATCTCGAAACGTCCATATCCCACATCCGGTATGAGGAGTTCGCCACAGCATTCAACAAGGTGACGGGCAAGAAGGCCCGCTTCGTCGACGTCGATTTGGATACCTGGTGGAAGGAGGGCCCATTCAAGCATCGTCAAGAAAATGCCGCGGGCTATGGCACCGATGTCTCTGATCCGGCAACCATGACCCTGAAGCAGAACTTTGACGGCTACTGGACGACCTGGCGGCACTCGGGGGGGAACATTGGTGTTGTTCAGCGCGACTATGCACTGCTAGACAGAATCCACCCCCATCGCATCCGTACCGTGGAGGAATGGTTCACGTTGCAGGACCACAAGAGCCGAGAAGAAGGGACAGGCTCGTTGTGGGAGCGTATCCAGCCAGCGGCGTTGAAGCCTCTTCTCAAGATCCAGGCGGACCAGTGGAAAAGCCCGGTCTAAGCTCTCATCTCATGCTCTCGGAATGTCTGCACTGCTCTGCTTATATACATTAGTAGGTAGTTGAAGCTTTCCAATGCTTTATATCCGGTACATGTTATAGGTAGTAGATAGATTGGAGGTAAATACTACATGTACCTAGTAAGCAATTGAATGACGTCGGGAGGGGCAAATTCTCTCAAATCATTCTGTGACTGCTGAAAAAATGGAGGGGTTGATATCGCGATAAGAGCTCCAGGCAAATGCCCCGCCGTACGCTCAGCCTTGCAATTGTAGACTTTAGTTTATCTCAAGTAGAAGCAGTATAGATCACTATTTCAACTACCTAGTACTCAATACTAAACTGCACTATACAGATGCCACCTAGACTACCTCTCAAGGGCTTCTTGGCCGCTGCCCGATCTGCTCTCACAGCTTCCCCAGCCCAAAGATCAAGTCCTCTCACCTTGGTGATTGGCAATGAGTCTGCAGGTGTGTCATCTCACACCACCACAATTGATCCAAGCATAGCCTCTCACTAACATATTTCAAGATCTTGATTCACTCTGCTCAGCCGTAGTGCTGGCGTATATCCGCTCCAACACATCTCCTCACACTTTACACATTCCCCTTTCAAACATTCCCCGGTCTGATCTTGTTCTACGAACTGAGATGACCGCCGTCCTGCAGGAAGCTGGATTGGCCCCTACAGATATCCTCACGCTATCTGAACTCCCCGATCTCAAGCCGGAAGACACAGAGTGGTTTCTGGTAGACCACAATGCCTTGACGGGCGACCTGAAGAAATTCCAGTCGCGAGTCATCGGCGTCATTGACCACCATGTGGATGAGAATGTCACCAGCCGAGATGTCAAGCCACGTATTGTCGAGCCCTGCGGAAGCTGCATGAGTCTCATCATAGAAGAATCCCGCGCGGCATGGGACGCCTTTGCTCCCCTAGAAACTGAAGATACCGCCGTCGAGGACGACAACCTGGCCAAACTCGCTTTGGCACCCATTCTCATCGATACTCTAGACCTAAAAGAAGAGCACAAGGTCAAACCAAAGGACATTCTCGCCGCAGAATATCTGCACACAAAAGTCCACCACCATAATCACTTCCACCAAACCAAATTTTTCAAAGAAATCACCGCCGTCAAAGAAGATATTTCGAAGCTTAGCTTTCAAGATATTTTCCGCAAAGACTACAAAGAATGGGAAGAAGCGGGTCTTAAGCTGGGCATAAGTTGCGTCGTCCAAAACTTCGATTACCTACTTGAAAAGGCTAAAAAGCCAGACGTCTTCATCGATGAACTGGCTTCATGGGCCAAAGAGAGAAAACTCGACGTCGCGAGTGTCATGACCACGTCGGATCCAGGTGGAGAATTCCAGCGTCACCTCCTCGTGTGGGGGATCACAGACAAGGGAGTCGAAGCGTCGAAGAACTTCTCCAGTGTTGCAAAGAGTTTGAAGTTGGAGCAGTGGAAGGATGGGTTGTTGGATGGTGATGATGGGAAGAGAAAGGCGTGGAGGCAGAAAGACTTGTCTGCGAGCAGGAAGCAGGTTGCGCCGCTGCTTCGAGATGCTCTCAAGTCTGTTGATGGACCGTCTCAGTCACAGTTGTAGAATTGCTACTATTGTAGAGATAGAACAGAAAAGAGGTTGGCTATTTATCCACCATTTATAACTTGTCTAATTTATACAAACAAACTATATTACATAAAACATGAGAGGCCTTGTTGGGATCGCAAAGTAGTACAGTCATAAGTCCCTTTGGAGCGGCGTCTTTTGTACATGATTTCATCCCTTTTCCCAGTCCCAGATTTGAATGCTCCCTACCAAATAGATACATCTACATCATTTTATATAGAGTTTGAACCATGCTAATTTTGATTGGACGGCATCTGTCCCGACAACTTGCGAAGCGTCTGTGCCCTCTGTTCTCTCGCCTGTTCTCCAGCATGATGGTGCCGCAGGTTCTCAACCTCCCGCAAAACGCGCAAGAATTCCCTATGCACCAATTGCCGCTGGCCAAATAGGTCCAGCGAATCTTGAGGCGGAGGGTGATGCAATAGGCTCTCGGCGGCAGGATCCGCAACCAGTATACATGCCTTCAATGACACATACAATGGCCCAATAGGCCATACCTTGGGCTCTTCTTTGAGCATTTCGGGATACACCCAACGCAGAGCATCAGTGCACAGCTTCCGATCTCCAGTAGCCGCCAGAACGCGGTAAGCAAACTCATACAGCTCTGGCGACCGAGGCAACTGAAATCGAGCAGGTGACCGAAATGCGTCCCAAAACTTCTCCCACTCTGATCGATGCGCGTACGCCGCCATGAGTCGCAAAATCTCGCTATTTTTCAACGCAGACTTTTGCCTGGTAGATAAGAGAAACTCTACATTCTTCTGTGCCCGCTGCAGCTCCGGCCCATATGCCGGAGATATGGCGATGGATTCAATGAGGGCGATTAGCCAGTCTTTGGACATGACTGAGAGTCCACGCTCCTCCGCCACGAGATTGAGCTGATCCACTAGAGCGAGTCGTTCTGACGCAGTGTTTTCTTCTGTTAGCTCAGCCCGAAATACTGCAGAAATGAGGCTTTGCAAAGTTTCGCGACTCACGGGGCTGCCGGCCACTTGAAAGTCATGAATATGTTGCCGCAGTGCACTCAGATCAAACGAAGGGCTACCTGGCTGATCTTCTGTCACTAGAGCGTCGTCATTCATTGAAGTCGCTCTAGATTCACTGCTTTGAGTACGAGCTTGAAGACGTCGGGCCATGGTCGAAAAGTGGCGCTGCTGTTGAGAAGCCAGCTTCAGGGCTTGCCACTGATGAGCAGAAGGGGTGTCGGGCATCTGGATTTTTGAAGTGACCAAAGATTCCAGCTCCGAGGCATTTAGCGGCGTCTTTCCCTTCACCTTTTGCATCTCTTCAAGGTTTCGTTGGAGGATGCCTCTCCAGAGAGTTTCCAAATCAAGTTCGTTTCGCCTCGATTCCGTCATGCATTGCACAACCACGGTTGTTCCCGTCGTTGGTGTACCAAACCCTGAAAATCGACCACTTTCGTCGTAACTGGAAGCTTCTTGTACTCCGTTTTCATGCGCCATGAAATTGACGCAGACCCAGCCTGTCGAAATTCCGTTATCCGAACCGGGCAAAATCATGGTGTTGCTCCCCAGCATCTTTGCCTTTTTCCTTAGTCTGCGCAGCTTCGTCTTGAGTTCTCCCGGCCCAATTAGCCCATCTGCCCGAGCACCAACTTGGTAGTTTCGCCGTAGCCATCGTACGAAGCGACCTGCGGAAATGTGCAAGTGTCTTTCACTTCGCGCCGTTCCGAAAATCATGATGAGATTGGGACCGAGTGCCGCTGGCGGATCGAGGTCGCGGAGATCTAGCAGTGATAACTCGTCTAGACCCATGTCCTCGTATATGTATTTCATCATCGGCTCGAGGAAGTGAGGCGCATCTTCGGGTACTTTGGGTAGCGACGCAATGTGCTGCAGCGGCGCATGTCGTGGCGGCTGGACATCTAGAAACCATGGTGTGTCTGCGGCCTCGTCGCTATCGATAATCTCATCGTCAATCTCATCCTCGTCTTCCCGTTGTTCAATCGTTGGTTTTGTGTCTTTGTCTTTTCGCGCAGCAGTGCCAAACTGCTGGCTTGGCGGAAAACTTCGTAGTCCTGAGCTTGTCGCCGGTCTGATTCCCCGCGATGCCGATTGTCCAATGCCCGCCAGTGGCCTGGACGCAACGGCCCTCAGAATCGCCCCTCGGCATCCGCAGCACCCCAGAGTCGCAGCCACCGGGCGCGAAATCATCTCTGCTGCCTTTGCCCAGCGCTGTGGTGGATGATGATGATGCTGATGCTGCACAGCACAAGTGAAATTTCCACATCTGGCAGCGCCTTTGGCTCTACAGAAAAGCTCCCGCAGTGGCGTTGGTGGGGCTGCCGCTATCAATTGCTGCCTCCACGTGACACTTTACCCAATCCAACCAATCATGTGTGGCGTCGATGGTACGAGAGAAAAACTTTTGGACGAGCTTCTGTGTGCGGTCCCGCATGATGAAAGTTCTATCTTGCACCACCAGTAATCTCGATACTGGCGGAACTTTTTGTTCCTGACCAGCACGACTTTTGTATTTTTTTCTTTTTACATTTTACCGTTTCTGCCCGAATTTCTCTTTTTGCTTGTGTATATCTCGGCCGTCTTCATTGGCGGGTCGATTGATATTTGCATCTCAAAATGCTGCCGAGGCATGCGGGCCGCAGCGCCTCCATTCACCATGCGGCTGCATTCAAGTCAATTAGAACCTCTTCACGACTCCCCTCTCTCCAGGCTTGCATATCTACATTAAGCCCACGGAATGATTTGGCAAAGAACCTGCGGCCATGGCGTCGTGGGCTGGACCTTGGCTTCGGCTCACACGAGCGAACGCTTGCTACTGCTGTGGATGACTTCAAGGTTGAAGGAATGCCATATAATCACCTCTCAAACTCGTCAATACCACCTTTCCAGGCACCGACATCACCATTCGAGATTCACGCCTTCAACCCGGCGTCACCTTTGACTATACCTGAGCCGGGGCCTGCAAGGCCTCAGACAAAAATGAACACCTACGGCATTCCCGGCGAACCTGAAGATATGCTCATGGTATTTGACGCATGCATCAAAGTAGGAAAACTGGAAAGAGCAGCACTGGTGTTGAAGCGTCTTGGAACCGCTGGAACTACATCAGACGAAGAGCGAATCATTCTCAACAACCGCTATCTCCGAGCATCTCTCCAACAAATGCGCACCAAGCCCGATCGAAAGCAAGCCGAGCAGCTCCACCAGTGGTACGAGCTACAAATAAGAAGCAAGAATTTGCCGCACACAGCCGAAACAATTGCCTGTATGCTCAAAGCATCTCTGCTTTCTGAGCGGGGCGCTAGATTAGACCGTCTGGTGAAGCGATACATGGGAATGGCACCCGACGAGGCTGGGTTACGAGTTCTCAGCATGGACGAAATTTTAAGCGATCAAGATCTTGCCGTTATTACCGAAATCTGCCCAACATACAACTTTGTGGCCGATGAAGGTGATTTGGAAGACTCGACACTTACGCCGGAAAAGTACGACGAGGCACAAGCTTCTCCTACCCTTGATACTGAACTTGGCGGGGCAAAAACCTTTGAAAGTGTTCCGGAGCTCATCCCAACTCCGCAGCGAGGAGAAGGCCTCAACACCCTGAAGAAAGGCCTTGGACTCTTGTTGGGACTACAAGATGTGGACATTTCCAAGCTACCGTATTCCGATAGAGTGGACATTCAACTTCAACTGGAAAGAGACTCAATTGGTTCGGCAATCGAGAAATGGCGTCTCGACAACAAGAATCTACAGAAACGAGGCGTCACCACCGCTTTATCACCCTCCTCCAAAGAAGGCTCCATGTCACAAAACATGGCGTCGTGGATGAGCGCCATGGAAAGCCGCATCCACCAAGAACTACGACTAATTGAATTGTCGGAAGCAAAAAAGTCAAAATCTGACAAAGATCTAACAAGATGTGTCTATGGTCCGTTTATCCAACAGGGTGAACCAGCACGTCTCGCGGCTGTAACGATACTGTCGGTTGTCAACCTTGGAACCGTCCTTGGTGTTGAAAAGGGCATCCCTATAAGTAGGTTGATTACGCATATCGCAAAAGCCGTCCAGGACGATACCGAGATGTACCAGAAAGAACTGGCCGAGAGAAAAGCTCGACGAGAACGGAAACTTCGCTTTGTGGGCGATGCGGACAAATCAAAGAAAAGCAAGAAGACTGACAGCAAAGATGCCAACCCAGCTCTGCTCGATGCGACTGAGCAGCAGAAGACCATGGAAGAAAATAGCCGGGAACCCTGGTCTATCCAGATCAAAGCCCAAGTCGGCTCAATCCTGCTACAAATGTTGATTGAATCTGCCAAAATTAACGTTGTGGCAGAGGGTTCAACATCTAAAGAGCTGATTAGCCAATACCAACCCGCATTTAATCATCAGACGCTACTTCGAAAGGGCAAGAAGGTTGGAGCTCTCACTTTCAACACCCACTTGGTTGAGCAGCTAAAGCGCGAGCCAATGGGCGATTTTATTGCCAAGCATCTCCCTATGGTTGTTGAACCCAAGCCTTGGTCGTCCTTTAGCGAAGGCGGATTTTTGGACAGCAAAACTAGCCTTGTCCGAGTGAAGCCCGGAGACGTCGAACAAAAGTTGTATAGCAACGCCGCGATCAAACGTGGAGATATGACCCAGGTGTTCAAAGGTCTGGATATCTTGGGTAAAACAGCATGGATCATTAATAAGGATACCTTGAATGTTATGATGGAGGCGTGGAACAGTGGCGAAGAGATTGCCGACATACCCCCTCTCCACCCAAACTTGGAAACCCCAACAGAGCCGGATGCTTCAGCAGACCCCCTTGTCCGGGGCAAATGGATTCGACAGGTTAAAGCGATCGAGAACGAGCGATCAGGTTTACACTCTCAAAGATGTTTCATGAATCTGCAACTGGAGATTGCGCGAGCCTTCCGTAACCAGACGATCTATTTCCCACACAATGTCGACTACCGAGGAAGAGCTTATCCTATGCCTACATATCTTAACCACATGGGCGCCGATCACGCGCGAGCCATTTTGAAATTCGCCAAAGGCAAAGAGCTGGGGGTGCGAGGTCTGCGGTGGCTGAAAATTCATTTGGCCAACGTGTACGGCCTGGACAAGGCTAGTTTTGACGAACGTGAAGCCTTTGCGAATGACAACGTGGAAAACATTATTGATTCGGCGACCAATCCCTTGAAAGGCAGTAGATGGTGGCTCAAGGGTGAAGACCCGTGGCAGTGCCTCTCTGCGTGCTTTGAACTCAAGGCCGCCCTTGAGCTTCCTGACCCCACAAAGTTTATATCGCATCTACCTGTTCATCAGGATGGTACTTGCAACGGACTCCAACACTACGCAGCTCTCGGTGGTGACACATGGGGAGCAAAGCAAGTTAATTTGGAGCCTGGAGAGAGGCCTGCCGATGTGTACTCTGCAGTCGCCAACCTGGTCAAGGAGGCCATCGCTAAAGATATGGAGAAGGAGAACAAGTTTGCACTGGCGCTCCATGGAAAGATAACCCGCAAAGTGGTTAAGCAGACTGTGATGACGAACGTCTACGGTGTTACCTTTGCTGGAGCCAAGAAGCAAATCTGCAAGCAAATCGACGCCTTATACCCCAATCTGGGCAAAGAATGCGGCATTTCCAACATTCTCCTGTCTACGTATATTGCGAAGCAAGTCTTCCAAGCTCTTGCCACCATGTTCAGGGGTGCCCACGACATCCAGTATTGGCTTGGAGAGATTGGTGGGCGTGTGTGCCGAGCGCTGACTCCAGCTCAGCTACAGCAAATTGTCGAATCATACGGCGAGGGTGAGGACGGTGCTTCTCGCGCTAGCAAAGCCAGGAAAAAGGCACCCGCTGGAAAGAAGGGCGAATTCGACGATCTCATCCAGCAGTTCCGTTCATCTGTTGTTTGGACAACGCCACTTCGAATGCCTGTCGTCCAACCTTATCGCAAGACTACTGCACGAGAAATCAAAACTTGTCTTCAAGCTGTCATTTATCCTTTGAGCGACCAGACGGATCCCGTCAATAGGAGGAAGCAGCTCCAAGGATTCCCTCCCAACTTCATCCACTCTCTGGATGCTAGTCACATGTTGTTGTCGGCGCTGGAATGTGATGCTCGGGGACTCGACTTTGCTGCTGTTCACGATTCATTCTGGACACATGCTGGAGATCTCGATGTTATGAATGAAGTCTTGCGAGATGCCTTTATCCGAATCCACGAAGAGGATGTCGTTGGCCGCTTGGGCGCCGAGTTCGAGGCCCGTCACCAGGGTTCTATCTACCTTGCAAAGATTGACCCCGATACCCCGGTCGCTCAAAAGATCAAGGAACTACGCAAGAAGAGCAAGCTGTCTCCCAAGGAGGAACTTCTTCTTGAACATAAGCGCAATCAGCTGAAACTCTCCGGGAACCCTTGGGACCTCGAAGCTGCCAAGCAAATCGTCACCCCCGCATCTGTGTATGAGGACATGATGGCTGCCGAAGTTGACATGGATATCCAAGAGGACGCCAAGGATATTGGACTTGGTGCCATTCCGGAAGATGAGGCTCCCAGCGTAAGTGCAGAGGAGATTGAGGCCCAGACCGGAGACTCCTCTCAAGCTGCGGAGCTGGCTGAGCGACTCATGAAAGACATGGAGTCGTCTTTCTTCGAAACCCAGATTACGGGGCAGAAGAGTGTGGCTCTGGTCAAGAAGCAGAAGAAGACGCCGCTTCCTGTTTGGCTGCCGCTTACTATCCCGAAGGTTCCCGAGAAGGGCGACTTTGACGTGAAGCGCTTAAGAGAGAGCAAGTATTTCTTCTCATAGAAGGACAAAGACGGTGCAGAGTATATACTTTGTGCATACTGCTATGACCATGTATAATGAAGGACGGATATAAAAAAAGGAGAATCGGAAAATGGAGAGGTTTGGGGATGGCGTTGAAAATATTGTGCATCTATATGGCGTTTTCATTTATTCAGCACTGGAGTTTGAAGAACATGGGGGCATTTTTCAGCGATTTTGTATACAAGCAATGTATATTAGGATTCCAGATGGGGGAATTGATTGACAACACCGGAATGGTGGTTGGTCAGCTGTACATCAATGCAACACTCCACGGTCATAGCCAAGCTATGATAAGAAATTATGTAAAAAACAATCAAACTATCAGACACTGACAATTTCTTGTAAAGAATTTTGAATCACGTAGAGCAGTTTAATGTGTCGTCAGGAGTCTTTTTATTGGGTCTATGTATATGCTATACATCTGTTTACCTAACGGTAGCATTCGCCAGGGACTTGACTGTGCAAACACCGCCACTCTCAGTCACCAGCTTACCAACGCCAGTCTTGCCAAGCACCTCAACGACACTGGCGTCAAAGGCAGCCTCGAGGTTATCAGTGGTGGTGAAACCAGGCTGGAAAGTCTCCCAAATCTTCTTCTTGGGGTTTAAAACGCCCTCAGGCTCACCCTTCCATCCCTCAAAGTAGACGCGCTCACCAGCCTTGGCACCCTCGGGAGGAGTAACCAGCTCGACGGGGCTCTTGTGGTCGTCGACTTCGCCCTCCTTGACCTTGGGGGAGGCGGCGAGGACCATGGCGCAAGACTTGATGCCTCGCATCTTGACGGGCTTCAGGTTGGCCACGACAACGACCTTGCGGCCCTGCATCTCCTCGAGGGGAATGAGGCCGTTGAGACCGGAACAGACGGTACGGCAGATCTGGCCCTCGTACTCGGTGGTGTCCTCGCCAGCAGGGTCACCCATGGCGATAGTGGAAACGAAGAGAGAGTCGGCATCGGGGTGGTTGATGGCCTTGAGGATGTGGCCGACACGGAGATCAATCAGGGAGGGAGAAAGAGGGGCGGCAGCAGCGGGAGCCTTTTGGGGCTTGGGAGCCTTCTCCTTCTTCTCCTTCTTAGGCTTGTCACCTCCAGTAGCGGCGGCGGCAGTGCCCTTGGCCTCAGCAACGACCTCCTTGGCCTTCTCCTTGACCTCCTTTGCCTTTTCCTTGGTGCGGTCGGCGAGAGTAGCCTGGCCTCCAGCGGCAGCGGCAGCAGCCTTCTCCTTCTTGAGGCGCTCCTTTTCGGCCTTGGCGTCAACAGGAGGCTTGACGTACAGGACCTCCTCCTGGTCGACCTTGACCTTCTGGTCGTCCTTCAGCTCCAGGCCAAAGACGGCAGCGTTCTGGACAAAGTCAATGTGGCGGACAATGTGAGGCAGGCCCTTCTCGCCGGTACGCTCCTCGGGAGTCCACTTGGCAACAAGAGGAGCAAGAGTTTCATAGATGGCGACATCAGCCTTGCTGGGCTTGCTGCCGAGAAGAGTGGTGCGGCTAGACAGATGACCGTTGAGAGTCTCGAGAATCTCAGATTTGTTGTCGGCGGACTTGAGACGCTCCGAGGTGGTGAGCCATTGCTGGATCTCGGCCTCCTCAGTGGCAGAGTACTTTTGAGAGCTGAGGGCTGCCATTCTGACGGAAAGATAGGAGACGGGGGTGCGATAAGATGAATGGGCTGAGATGCTCGGGAATGAGCGAATGACTCGACGCAGAAACAGCTTTGCTAGTGGTGAGGATGAAGCCTTGGATGCTGGCTTCTGTTGTCTATGTGTGAATGTGAGCTTTGGAGTGAGTGACTCTGAGATGGACAATTTTTTGGTGGCGGGGTCGAATCATGGTGGGATGGAGGGGCACATTTCGGGTCTGTGGCGGAGGCGCCTCTCACCAGCCACGATCAAGCTAGAAGCGTGGCTTGATGCTGCGATCGGACACTTTACGCGCAACACAAGAAAAGAAGGGAGAGGCACGTGACCGCGTTGCCATTTCGCGTTTCTCTACGTCACGCTGCAGTTCAGCTCTCTTCACGATTTGCTTCCCTTGGATCCGAGGAAAAGGTGAATGCAGCTTGGATTTGGCTGCAATTGGCTCTTTTTCGCGGTGTGACGCTTCACTTTTGTATCACATTCCTCTTGGTTCCTGCATTAGTGCATTTCACTTCCTTTCTCCGGGATTTTTTCACGCGCTTCTTCTTGTGTGACTTGTGAATTCTTGGCTACTCGGCTGCATCGGAGAATATTGGCCTTGATTTACTGGATGACATATTTTGTTTGCGTGTTTCTTGTTTTGAAGGTTATTTTCTGTTACGACTCTCATCATGGCGAATACCTCGACTTCAGAGGTTGAATCAATCATGTCGAATTCACGGACACCGCCAACAACCGCACCTAGCACTCCGCCCGCTGATCCCTTCGATGACCAAGGCGATGTAGGTCTTGTAGATGAAGACATTATCAAGGAAGAGGCCAAAGCACGACTTGCAAATGCCGCCGTAGAAGAGAAAAGACGCGCTACTCTTCTCAAACAACGAAGAAAGAAGAAGGCCGAGACCAAGGCAGAGCGGGAAGCTAAGGCGCGTGAGCTGGACGAGTTGCTACAGAAGAGTGCCGCATTCAGCGATATTCTTACTAAGAAGACACAAGTTCTTGGTCGTGTTGGCAGCAGTTTAGATGGCAAGAAGCTTGGTGAGCACAACCTGCAGATGGCTGCACAGCCAAAGTGCATGGTTGGCGGTACGATGCGCGAGTACCAGCTTGAAGGACTTACTTGGATGTATGAGATTTGCTCACAGGGTATGAGCGGCATTCTGGCCGATGAGATGGGTCTGGGTTAGTAAAACCTTTCTCTTTTAATCCTCATCATCTAGCAACGCTCTAACCTGTCATAGGCAAGACGATTCAAACCATATCACTGATTGCGCTTTTACGAGAACAAGAGGAGTACCTTGGACCACATCTCATTGTGGCTCCCCTTAGCACACTGTCGAATTGGATTGACGAGTTCCACAAATGGGTGCCATCTATTCCGATTGAGATGTATCATGGCAACAAGGCCCAGCGAGAAGAAATCTTTCACAAGAAGATCATGAGCCATCTTAAATCTGGTCGCCCCACCAACAAATTTCCCGTCGTTTGCACATCTTACGAGATGGTGATCAATGACCACCATAACCTATCCCGAATCAAATGGGAATTCATCATCATCGTAAGCATCTTGGCCTCTGGTTTAATTCCGTGAATCGCTTGCTAATGTACTCTCAAATAGGATGAGGGTCACCGTATGAAGAATGCCGACGCCAAATTATTCCAACAACTGCGACAGTTTTCATCTGCTACCCGTCTACTCATCACTGGCACGCCGCTTCAAAACAATCTCAAGGAGCTTTGGTCACTATTGCACTTTTTGCTGCCCAATATCTTTACTGACTGGGAGGCCTTCGAATCTTGGTTCGACTTTTCTGAGTTGGAAGATGAGAAAGGGACTCAGCAGTTTATTGAGGACCAAATGAAGCAAGATTTGGTCAAGAAAATCCATCTCATTTTACAACCCCTTCTACTTCGCCGTATCAAGCAAGACGTCGCCGCTTATCTGCCCAAAAAGAGAGAGTATGTTCTGTTTGCTCCAATGACAAAGGAGCAGACGGACTTGTACAATGTCATATCTAACAAAAATATGGACACTCGATCATACCTCGAAGATAAAGCTGTAGAGATAATTCGCAGCAAGACGGCATCCCGGGCTTCTACTCGATCTTCTTCCCGAACAAGAGCGGCAACAAAGGCGGAAAAAGACGACAAGGCAGCTTCTCTACCCGTTCGACAAAAAGCTAGAGGCAAAAAAGTCGAAGAACGATCAGCGTCGCCGGCTCCAAACGCCTTTAGCCTTATGATGGGAAAACGGGGCCCAGGCCGGCCGCCTAAGAATGCCAAGCCTGACCCTGTTTCAACACCTACGAACCAAAAGTCGAAGCGGAAAAGTCCACCTACTTCTGTTGTGTCAGAGACCAAAAGTGCAAAGTCTAGTCGACAATCGACTCCATTAAGCGTCCGCAGCCGTCGTCAAGCCCGTTCATACAAGGAGGCCGATTCTGATGAGGAGAAGATGTCTGATGATGAGTTCGAGGCCAAACTGGCCAACGAAATGGCTAACGAAGACGATGATGATAAGAGTTCAGAGCCAATGTCTGCTGAAGAACTGGAACGAGCGCAGACCCTTGATATGGCCAGTATGTTTTCTCCCATTACCCCCTACATTCAGATTACTTGGATGCTAATATGTCCGGCAGAGAAGCAGATATCACGGAAGAAGTTGGGTAACCCCCTAGCTCAGCTCCGGCTAGTTTGCAACACTCCACACAATTTTTACAATCCGTGGGCTGTTGCTACCGATATTCCAGTAGATGAGACTATTGTGACGGCCTCTGGGAAGATGCTTCTTCTCGATCGACTGCTGAAGCATCTTTTCATTGATGACCACAAGGTGCTCATATTTTCGCAATTTACTACGCAGCTCGACATTTTGGAGGATTATTGCAGAGAACTACGTGGCTGGAAAGTCTGCCGCATTGATGGCAGCATTGCTCAAGCGGACAGACGTGAGAGCATCAAACTCTTCAACGAAGACCCAGAATACAAAATCTTTTTGCTATCGACTCGTGCAGGTGGTCAGGGAATCAATCTGGCCTCTGCCGACACTGTCATTCTCTTTGACAGCGACTTCAACCCCCAGCAGGACTTGCAGGCTCAGGACCGCGCGCATCGTATTGGTCAAACCCGTCCAGTGCTGGTGTATCGTCTCGCCACGAAGGGAACAGTGGAAGAATCCCTATTGCTTTCCGCCGATGCCAAGCGACGACTGGAAAAGCTCGTTATTCGCAAGGGCGGATTCAAGACAATGGGCCAAAAGCTCAACGAAAAAGAGGAAGACTTGGATCCCGATACGTTACGAGCTTTGCTGCTCAAAGACGGCGAAGTGTACGAAGCATCGGGAGGAGACGATATCTTGAGCGATCAAGATCTAGAGACTATTTGTGATAGGAGTGAAGAGGCATTTGCGAGAGCTGCCAGGGGAGATGGCGATGCGGATGGATTCAGAGTCGTTGAGACGGGCGCTGACTCGATCAAGATGACTAGAAAGGGCTGAGTGATTTGCTGAACTACGAACATGATGGCTACAATGAAGTACAATAATATATTGCTAGATGAGAAATAGTTATGAACATAGATGAAGGATTGACTAAATGACTTGTCAGGGAAGCGCCTCAAAGTTAGTGAAACGAAATGAATGAAGAGAGATCTGGGAGGCGAAAACTGAAAGGCCACGGCTACCAGAGAGACATTACGCAACAATAGAAACAAATCGGCTTTCTTTTATCAAATCTCTTAGAATCGAATCAGATTGATGGATCTAATGTGCAATACCACCACGAAACGACCACGAAACGGGCCACGTTCCTGCGGCGTCAAGCAGGCCAAAAAGGTCAAGCTTCACAGCAATTTTAACTCCCTCCAGGCCCATATCATGGAGGGCAAGAGGGGACTCAAGTGGGGACAGTGTATTTTCCGGGGTTTTGGCATTAAGAGTCTTCTTTACAGTATTTTTAATATCCTCGAGGCCGTGAGAGATGGAACCGAGCTAGGACCATATTCTTGACGGATGCTCAGCACCTTCTATTATCGTTCCTGCTTCCAGCTTCTTCAAGTCTAACTACGTATCTTAGCATCTGCTATTTTGCTATTCCTCCACCACGTAAAAATCGATACTATTTGGACCTGCTGCAACGGTGTGCAAGTTTCCGCAGAGAAATATTGCACGCCTACCTAGGTTGTGCTAGTGATTGGTGCCAAGTCGATTCTGCCTCGATCCTTGGGCGGAATCGATTGGACATGCCCCACATGCTGGAAGCACAGGCTCATGCTCCTCACCTTCACAGCAATTTTAACCTCCCTCAAGGCCTTATGATGGAGGATTGGAAGAGACTCAATTGGTAAAATTTTAGGCAGCAATGGAGCCTAACCTGACCGCGTCAGCATGTTTACAGCACTTTTAGCACCAAGAGGTCCAATTGAGTTGAGTTCTGTAATTTTGCGAGATGACCTGTCGTCTTGGGTGCTCGCTGGAGGATTTTTTGCAACAATACAACAAGGCGCAACCTCGTCTCAAGTAATGACCTCAAACAAAAACGAAGGAAATGAACACTATTACTGCTCCTTTACGTCAATGTGCTTGTTATAGTACATCTAAAGCTGATCGAGCTCAGTATCTCTCATCTCTGAGCCGGAGATATTGAGTCGACTTGGCCTCTTTCTCGTAGAATGATGAGTGGTTATATTTCATTATGACTTACTGAGAGGATGATTACAGTTACTGTCTCTTTGATGCTCGCAGAGTAATCGGAGGAGAGTTCAAACGTCGATGCATATCACCAGCATCCCCGCTTTCTTTATCTGCTAGAGCATTCAATTTGACGTTCTTCAACCGAGGCGAGAGACGAGGCTTCCTATGATAGTAGTTTCACAGCATTTTAAATCTCCCTCGATACTCGAGAATTAAATTGGGGTCTGAATACCTTGCAGCATGAACAATAATGTCTCGTCATGATTACTCGCATAGTCGCCTTCACAGCATCACTAGTCATCAATTCTACCCTATGCTCCTTGAGCATGACGGCAACGATCAATTACCCTGTAATCAGCTCTTGATTCTACACAGATCTTCATGAGCGAATAGTCAACTTTACAATTGGTAGACTAATCACGTTTTGCAAAAGAGTGACTTTCTAGCACCCCAGGTCGACCATCCAGTATCTGGTATCCCAAGTCACAAAGCTCAACATGCGCAGCCACTTACTCTGCACTAATATCGTATATAATAGGAAATTAGAGATAGATAGTACATATTTGAAGAATAAGGTCCTCGTACCAAAAGGCATTTGAAGTTGTATATTATTACGGTATTTAAACTGCAAGTATATGTAATCACTAGAGTGTAGAGTCTTAATCTGAGATGCTCGATCGCCGCTCCCTTAAATAAATACCTTCATAAGACGGTTGTATGGACGTTTGCTTATTATTGGGTATCTTCTACTTTCTGTAATAATACCTACTTTTTCAAGCCTACCCATGGTCTATTACGCCTTCAATTGTGAAAATTGCTGCTAGATGGTGTGACGCGACGCGTAACTCAATGCCGCGGTTCTCTCATGTATGTAAGTGCAATCAGCCTACCACCATGTCCAGCGTGAGTGCGCAGGGCGGCTAACTGCTGTAGTTCCTTCACGGCAGTTTTAACCTCTTCCGGAGGCAGCCGAGGCTAGCTTCCGGAGGGGCCTACTTCACAACATCTTCAACTCCGCCCAAGACCTGGGTTGGCGAATCTGACAAGGGAGCCATCATGAATACGATCAGCACGCCTTGGGATGGGTAATATGATGAATCCCGTTCAATATGCAGTTGTCATATCCTACTATTGCTGCATTGTTTCCATCTCTTATCGCTATCCATTCTAATATCTGCCGTTATGGCTACCCTCGGTGTAACACTTGACGCTAGTTTTACATGTCTAGCGTTGTATCTAATGACTTATATAACGGTCAGGCGTTATGTGCCGATCGTTTCTAGATTGCCTGCTGACAGAACTTGCCTCACCGTGACTCAGGCCTTACACAACAATCTGAACCTCTATCTCTATCGAGACCTCCTCCGTCGAGACTCCGTTTTCTTGCAGGGGATGGCCGTGTCCTTCCAATATGGGGATGGCGGCAGGAGGGTGTCAGTCGTTTTACGAGGATGCCATCTGCGGAATGTTATTCGTGCTTTAGAGCATGTGATATGTGCTGTGATCAAGGTTCTTACGGCAGGGTTTTGGTGTAAGTGGACATGGAACAGTAAGATAGATAGGTTCATCTATTAAGCCACATGTGCATCCGCCACTCGGTCAGATCATGGCGCGATCTGCTAGGTTAGCCAAGACTCGCCAATCAAGATGCTAAGACGGGGGCCAAAAATAGACAAACAGCTCGATCGATTGACGGAATCGAGGGCCCCTCTCGACGGAAAACCCCCCACTTAGACTTGCTTGTGGGGGACAGAAGACAGGCAAGGCGAAGAGATGGAAGACGATCTCCCGGAATCCAGTGAAAATTACTGGTGAAAACACAACATAGAGAGAGATCTACAAAGATTGGAATTTAAGATTCAATTAGCCTTCAACTCTGTTTCAAATGATCATCATGAGGGACTGCAGACGACACTTCGTTGCCAACTCCCGTTGATGATGCTATCAATCACCTTAGCCTCATGCCGATACTACTCGCATTGACGGAGGTGGCCGCCTTCCGGTTAGCTGCCAAGAAAACGCAGCCAAGAAAACGCCGATGGGATTTTCGGGAGCCATGTGCCGCGCACCGACAGCCGTTCAGACAACCGTCTTGGCAGTCGTATCGACAGAGATTCGTATGCACGTCCGCGGACAAGCACACAGCAGAAGGTTGTCAAGATTGCGTGTACAGATGGATATACGAGTACTGCAATTGTAACCGCATCAACACCACAACCCCGCAAGTGATCTGAGCTGCTGCTGCTGCAATCCAACCACATGATATCGTGAGCATGAGAAAGGATCGCGACATCGCCACATCCTTCACATTCCTCTCCTCTTCATGAGTGGCCCGCTTGTGATAAGAACTTCCCAAATAGGCAACTCGCTGCACTTAGACTTAGTATTAGCTTCACCATAGCCCTCTAGCCTCCAACTAACCCCGGCACTTTTATAGTTGGAGAAAGACGCCATTCTGCCTGCAGCTGTTGAGATAATATGTCACCAGCCTGAATATACCGATCATGCTAACCACACAAGGCACGTTTAATGCTAGCGCACTGCGGAATACGCCCCCTCACGAAGTCTAAGTCGAAGGTGATATCTCGTGCCTCCGGCGCTACGGCATCTGCTATCCGATCAACACCAATCCAAGGGCAATGGGCGGAGGTTTTTTGAGCCGAGCGCTACGTACGGGGGCCGGGGAACGGGAGGGGCTTTTTCAAGAGTTCCTTAACATCTACGGACGTTTTCCGAAAACAGAAGCTCATCAAAACTCACAATTGTGTACGGGCGTTTTCCGATCAAGTGTACGGAAACTATGTGCGCTGAAGGAATTTTGGAAAGGCATCAGTAGACATGTCGAGTCTCGTATCTGGGCTCTCGATTAGGAACGTAGTACTCGTACTTTTGAAGTTTGTTGTTTAGATCACGATGCAGCTGCGATAAGACTTCCGATATAGGCAAGTCGCTGGACTTAGACTTGGTGATTCCAAGGGAGTTATGAGGATGAGGCGGATGTTGAGAAACACATAAAAGGTGTGCTCTGGACGTTTATTCAAAGACTTTTGATTCAGCACCATCTCGCAACAGCTCACACGAACCAGTCTGAGCAAAGAAGTCAGTTTGACAAGTCTGTCCTATCATCAAAGAAGAAGCTTCATCACTACTTCACAATGTCTGTGGCACACCCCCCCAGGGCCTTGGCAGCAACTTCAACTACTTCCTTGCGGATGGAGGCAATGCCATTACTGGCCTCAACGTTGAGATCACCTTCGCCGAGCCCCTGATCTCTGCCTCAAACGGTTTTGGTTTCCAGCTCAACGGTTATGCCCGTAAGTGACTCTAAGTCTTATTGTTCCTGCTTCTATAACAGGATACTAACCCGTATATGTTGGCAGAGGAGCTTGCCGGCGCCCCCAGCACCACCCCCAACTGGCAGCAATATGTAGTCTTCTCCCAGCCCGGAGACCGAACTCTCTACGGTATCATTGACAACTGGTCTGGCACCGTTCCCGCCAACACCTATCAACAAGTCATCAACAGCGAGTCCACCATCACGACTCTGCCCAAGGCTAACCAGATTCCCGCCGGTGCCGTCATCAACATCATTCCCACCTTCAGCTCCACCAATGTCATCACTGGCATTACCTACGTCTACACTCCTCCTGGTGGCCAGGCCGTTTCCACCTCCGTCACCTTGACCAGCCTCCCCGTCTACGGCACCAACCGAAGAATCACCTCCGCCTACGAGTCTCCCATCTCCGCCCTCACCCTCAACATCGTCGGTGACTACAACGCTGCCGACGGCCGCTTCACCTCTGGCTCGGGTACCATCGTCTACACTGCCAACCAGCCCCTGACTGTCCTCACCACCGAGCCCAGCTACACCGCGTTCCAGGACGGTACCGGTGAGACTGCCAACACTGTCTACGGCAAGCTGCCCGCTTCCAACAGCAAGACCATCACCCAGACCTGGGGCATTGACAGCTCCGGATCACCAAGACTCGGACCCGCTACCCACGGTATTCCCCTGCCCATTCCCCCCAGTGCTTGGAAGGCGAAGCAGGAGAAGCGACGCAACGCTGCTGGCGTTGAGAACCGCTCCATCGAGGAGGTTGAGTAAATGGATGTTTAGGAGGAGCAGTATGGTTGTGGGCATAATGATGTAAAGTCGAAGACCATCATTTATGCGCAAACATGATGATTTTCTTGGATGATGTCTATAAAAAAATGAACATGGTCGAGTCCAAGACACATTCCGCTTGATTCGAATTCTCAATCAACTCCGAGAGGAGGATTGTAAATAGTATCGAAGCATTTAACGAAATAAAACTTTGTCAAGCATATTTTTACATGTCCAATGTTGCAAGTGATTAATACGATGTAGTAAATACTGGTATACTAGGGGCTCAACGTCGTAGAGGTCTAGTATAGCAAAAGCCTTGGTGTGACGGTGGAAGAGCAAAAGAGCCACTCACCTTTTCTCTCTGAGATAGAGTCTTTTTTTTCTCTTCTAGCACAAGGAAAGTATATTCTCCAACCAGATGGCACAAAAAAGTCAGTTTCCACAAAGAAGAACCAATCTCCATCACTGGAGTAACTTGATCTATCTTCACAGCTGTTGAAGGACCTCCTGCGTGAATACCAAGAAGTGTGACACGTTCAGTCTTAAAATGAGAATACAATATATAGACGCTGTGGCATTATTGGCTGTCATGTTGGTTAATAGAAGAGAAGAAGCAAGAAGCAAGAAGATCTCCTTAATCCAGCATAAAGACGTTGACACGCTCAAAAATATCTTCCTCATCCACAAATATACTTATTATATATTCCGCCTGGGACTAATAAGCCTAGTGCCCCTCGTCTGTAGCGGGAGAACGGTCGATCGTAACATCTATATCATCACGATTGAACCAGCCCAAATGTCTCAATACACGTTGGACGTTAAAGCCTTCAAGTTGGTAACTAAAGGTGGCTAGACTGCCAAGTCGATTCAATCTCTTGGCTGAGTCTGGGCATCGTGGGGGTGAAAGAGATGGATGTGCGGGGCCGAATTAGATCCTTCAACGCCATTTTAACCTCTCTTGGTGTCTGAAGAGACTCCATTTTCTTAAACAATGACTCATTGGAAAAGGCAGACTTGAGACAAAGTACACATGCAAGTCTCAGCATATGCATCAGAAGTCCTTCACAGCGACTTTAACCTCTTTTAAAGTTAAGAAAGACTCCATTCTCTTGCAGGATGACGACATATGCAGTAACAGTAGGATTTAAGCTTCCAACTATTCCGTTCCATGTGCATGCTTTCACAGCAACTTTAACCTTTCTCGAGGCCAAGAGAGGCTCCATTTTCACGCAGGATGGTCAATAACAGCAGGGCACAAGGCTACAGAATCCTCTCGGACAGCACTATTTCTTTCACAGCATTTTTAACCTCCCCCGAGGCCTCATAAGACCCCATATTCTTGCAGGATAACCAGTAATAATACATCATGAAAGTTCACTACTATAATCCGCATACCCAGCCTTATATCTCATCCAACCAGTGCATTTCACAGCATTCTTAGCCATAAATTCCACCTCATATTAACCAAGTATGATGACAAAAAGTCACTTGATTCTGTGCTTGGGCGACTCTCAAACCTGAATACCTTCCAGATCAAGTAAAACTTACTTTACACAAATCCCTATAATTCACATACACCAGTCACATGTAGTATTGAACAAGTTCCAAAAAAGATGTATATACTTCATAAATCGTAAAATTACAATCCAATCGCTCAACCCCCATACGCCATTCAGAACCATCCAAAAACCAAACATCACTTAATTCAACTCAGTAACATACCCAATCTGCCTCCTCGGATCCCCCCCAGAACCAGCCAACCTCCCCGCCAACTTCTCCTGACTCTCAACCAACCTCCTCTGCGCCTCCAACCTCCTCTGGATCCGCGACTCCGCCGACACCTCGATCCGGTCAAGCTCCTCCCTCTCGCCGATACGCATCTCAATCAGCGCGCGCGCGTTACCCGCCCGCTCAGAGTTGAGCTTGTTCTCCCACTCGAGGGCCTTGCGCTGCCTAGCCTCCTCGGCCTCGAGATCGGACGCGGCAAGGGCCCGCGAGCTCGCCAACGTAGCTTCCGTCACAGCTCTCTGCTCCGAAAGACGTCGCCTAAAGGCATCGTTCGCGAGACTCTCTTCGAGCTGGGCCTTGGAACGAATAGTAGCGAGGTCCTCGGACTGCAGCCTTCTGCGACGGGCATCCTCCATCTCTGCTTTTTGTGAATGTATCTGCTGCTCTACAGATGCGATTTCCCGCTTCCTGGCTAGTGCAAGAGCAAAGTCCTGAGACTCTTCCGCTAGCCGCTCCGAGCGGGCCTTTCGGACTCGCTCTCTCACTTCCAAATCTTCCGGCAATCCGACGGCTCCCTCGGGCTGGTTGCCTTCTTTGGCATAATACACGTCCGTCGCACGGCTTGCGCGAAGAACAGAAAGGAGCTGGTCATGGTCATCGAGTGACGCCAGAACCTTGGTTATATACATTGTTGGTGAATAGACAAACGTTTCGTCGGCGTACTGGTTGAATGGCTTGTTGATGTGCTTCCACATGCCGCTCTTCAGCAACGCCCGTGTCGTAGATACAGGATCGGTCGCGTCGAAGCAAAGGTATAATATAGACTTGCCGTCCAACTTGATGGTTAAATCGGACCCCAAATCCACAAGGAAAGTCATGACCTTTTGCATCTTTCGTTCTCGCTCAGGCGTCATCTCTCCAGCATCGGACCCGTGCAGACAAACTTCTCCTAGAGCGCTGCGACCGTTGTGGAGCGGGCTGGGGAAATCGGGATCGTGGCCTGCTTCCATAAGGACTTTAACTGCTGGAAGGTTGAGATCTCTCGCGGCGTTATGCAGCGAGCCATCGTCCTTTGACGGTTCTGCTGCAAGGAGACTAGACATCATTTGAATGGCAACGTCACCACTGAGGTGAGTGACCATTGCCATTGGAGTTCTTCCAAGAAAGTCCATGGCGTCAACGTCAGCTCCCTCCAGCAAAAGCAACTTTACAATATCCGAGCGACGTTCCCGAACAGCTAGCATCAGAGGGGTTGTCCCCGATAGCTTGGTCCCAATGTTAACCTTGGCTACTCTGAATGTCAGCAAGGCTCTCAACTAATTATGAATGAATGGTACGTGATTCACTTACCTCCTCGTTCCAGCAAAATTTGAATCAGATTAGAGCTGACTTTCTTTTGTGGCTGGGCAATGGCCCATGTGAGGAGCGTCATCTCCTCTTCTTCCTCAATCTCAGGATGTAGCTTATATAGCATGGACTGGTCATGGTAGTAACCAGCATCCAACAGCGTCGTCAAAATGGTCGAGGAGCGGGGATACTGTGAGATGGCTTTTCCCAGCACCGGCATGGAGCCAGCACGAGTCGCCATGACATCAACCCGGACGTCTCCCTCATGATAATCTGCAAACATCTGGAAAAGCTCCAAAACCACGTCCTGAGTGAGCGCAGTATCGAATATGCTGTGAAACGCAAACGTGAGAGTTTCTGTGGATGGATGACAGGCAAGCAATCTGTGAGTCCATTCAATGTTTGCTTGAGATGCAGCCAGTCGCAGAGGCTCTCCGTTCTGGTAGTCGACATTTGGACCATGCGCCGTGAGGACGTCGAAAAACACCTCGGCGAGTTCCAAATTCTCGTCAGCATGCTTCATAATTTGGACGAGTGCCTCGCTAAGAGCGTCGCCCTTTGCACCCTTGTCCAACAGCATCCCCGCCGTCTCCAGACCAGATGGCGTGAACCAAGCCTCAAACTTCTCGGCCTTGAATGAGTTATTAAATGCCATGTTAATATCCTGCTGGGGGATTTCAATATCCAATAGGAGAGCTAGTGTCGAGGATAGTGACTTCTCAGCAGCATCGACCAAAGTCTTGCATCCGTTGGCCAAAGGCGAAGCGCCGTACTCCAGCAAGAGCTTCACCAGTCTTTCCTCTGAATCTTCTTCATTGACCGCGTCGTTCAATGTAATATGCAAGTCTTCCGCAACGGGCAGGCCCGCTTTCATGAGATCGCTAATTATGAGATATCGATCATCACGGTTCAGGTTCCAGCAAGCTTTGAGTGCCCGAATCAACGTAGGAGGAGACACTTTTTTCTGCAAAATCCACTGGTTTAGCTTAGGACAAACAATCAAGGGATGCGTTCTTTCACTCACCTGACTATCACCTTCATCCCAGACCCCGAGGAGGAGCTCTAGGTTCTTGATAAAAGCACTTCGTGTAGCCGCAACAACAGCCTCACCATTGCTATAATTCGGATCCGCTCCGGCGACTAGCAGCACTCTCAAAATGGCCTGGCCGCCGTCTCCATACCTTGCTGCTGATTCCAGCTGCGCATCCACAAGCTCTCCTCTAAACCCCTTACCCAGAAGCTGTTCAAAGATCATAGCTCGTTTGCTCAGGTCCCGGACTTCGGTAGCTGCTTGAAACCCTTCTTCTAGAGTAGTATTGTTCACCGTCATGTCTGTTCCTAGAAGAACCTTGAGTACTTCCACAGATCCCCCACGACATGCTTCTATAACTGCTTGGCCATTGTTTTGCGACATGCTTGCGCCATGAGACATGAGGATATCGCCCAGCTTGACATCGCCTTCACGAGCAGCGACTAGCAGAGCATTTGACGCTGCGGTCGGCGATATCTCGTATGCCAATAAGCGTTGGCACAGGGCATTTCTAGTTGTGCGGTTCTTGATTTCCATCGCCTTGGTCAGCGCCGAGCTACGGTTTCCAACTGAATGATTGGAGCATTGTAGCAAAATGTCAGTTACGTCGGCAGATTCTCTTGATATGGCGAGAGACAAAGCTTCACCGTCTGAGGTATCAGCCTTAGTTGATAAAATCCGTATTAGGCCAAAGTCCTCGGGGTACGTCTTGATTGCATGTATCAATGCCCGGTTGACTTCTTGTGGTGATACTCCAGCCTCCACAAGCTTCGTGGTCAACGTCTGTCTATTCATAGGATCTTGCAGCCGCAAAGCGTGAGGAAGCGCATAGCCCAAAGAAGCTTGGCTCAGACGGCACTGGGGTCCGAATAACAGATCAACAATCTGTATTTTGCTACCCCTTATTGCATGGCACAAAGAGGCGCCTTGATACGCATTCGGGTCGGCCCCCGACTCCAGCAATATCTTGAGCGTATTGAGTGGTGGCTGCGCTTGGCTTAGGTCTCGCGAGATGAACTGCACCTCTTGGGCAAGAATGCTATCCAAATCCTCCTTTCGATCAGATTTTGGTAACAAAGTTCGCAGTTTCACCGTCTTTCCGTCGGATGGAGGTGTCGAAGCAAGGCTCTGTAGTGCTTTTGAGATCGATTGGCTCGTGGGCTTTCCCAGGCTAGTAACCAGTCCAAGGACCTTGGGATCGGGATTAATCGTAGCTTTGGCCATAGCCGCACCATCAAGCGCATTGACGTCTGCATTGCCATGTTGGAGCAACAGCTGAAGTAATGACATATCGACGGGCTTCTCACTCAATGTTTCCGATAACGCCGTTGCAACTTCAACCACGCCGGTGGCGGCACCCGCTTGGAACAGCAACGTCATGATATCGAATCTCGCTCTATGATCATCAACTCGCATAGCGTCGTGCGTTCTTGCTGCAGCTGTTTGTGGGGTCACTTTCTTCAGTAAAGGAGCGAGTAGACCGACATCTTTCTGTGAAATGAGAGGAGCTAGCCCAGCGCCATTATTGAAGTTTACGTCTGCGTCCTTTTGTAGGAGTAGGTTGATGAGTGCCTTGTCTCTCTTGGAAATGTCCTCACCAATAGCATCCTGAAAGGCAGCATGTAAACTGGATGCAGGTACCGATTTCTTTATAAACAGCTCGACCATTTGATAACGATCTGCGCCAGACAACCTCATGACAAGTGGAAATACAGTTGTGAGTGTGCTAGCCGAAGGGCGTGCGGTCAAAAGCTCCCTTGCCAGCTCAATATTCGACTGCATAACGGCGGCAGAGAGAGCTCTTCCGTTTTGGTAATCAATTGATGCTACGGCATGGCGCCCACCATTCATGGGTTTATTATGTCCGTTGGCTTGCGATGCTGAGAAGTAAGGGTTGAGAAGTAGCTCGACAGAATTCACATCACCAGCCTCGACAGCATCTACGAGGACATGGCTGAGAGCATCACCGTTGGCTCCCTTCCTAAGCAAAAGACTTAGCAAGGTGTAGCGGACTTCGGGGGCAGCTTGCTTTGGAATGGCCGACACACAACTCGACGCAGCTGGTGGGCTGAGGGCTGTTCTGTCGTGAAGAAGTGAGTTAACCAGGTCTAGCTGTCCGCGAGCAATGGCGCCCTTGAGCATCGAAGCATCGTTATACTCGATGGAAGCACCATACATAGCTAGCAGGTTAGCCATGTCGTAAAACTGGGTTTCGCAAGATAGCTCGAGCGCCTGGGATAGAAAGTCTCCTCCAGCACCGGCACAAAGCAAGAGCTCTGCCAGCTCTAGTTTGGAGTCCGGATTCATCGATGGATGTTCAAAGGCAGCTTGGAAGGCGTTGTCCAGGCCTGGTCGCTGTGGTGGCCTGTTTCCCATGATGATGGCAACGGCAATGTCCTTGCGTCCCAATTCGACTGCCTGCTTCAAGGCTTCGGCTTGCTTGTGATTTCCATCCGCAGTGGAGCGGCTAAGATATAGAACGCTCTGTAAGTTGCCCGCTCTGGCGGCGTCAATCATGGCGTCCGAGATTAGGTCATCTGGAGGTCGGCCCTCTGACTGAAGGACCAGGCTGACGATGGCCGACATTCCATGAAGCGAGCAGGCATGGCGAAAGGCGGTTTGTGCTTCGGTCAATCGTGAGGTGCTGGCGCCGTACCTCAGCAGATTCTCCACCATCTGCGCATTGCCGCTTCGGATGGCAATAGGAAGAGATGCGTCGAGGGCCAGAGTGTCAGCATGGGGAAGCAGGACCCGGACCATGTCCATTAGATTTCTTTCAACAGCGGATCTCAGCAGCTGCGTGCGGCCATCGAAGCTATCCAGACTCTTCCTCCTGTTCAGGATACCACTCTTCTGCTGCTGAGCGCCGGACAAATCAACACCAGCCGCCGTCAGCCTTGAGAGGAGGGCCTCGGCCACGCCCGGAGAACCGGAGTTGGCGATCCACTGCCCCAAGACATCGACAATGTCCTTTGCGTCCAAGCCCTTGCCCTTCTTCAGGTTACTCGAGGAAAATGCGCGACTCAGCCCGCTCTTGGGGCGCGTCTTTGCTGATTCAGCCGCCTGTTGCTGGATGAGACCATCGGCCACCTGGTCGTCTGCGGGAGTGCGGAACGAGGGCGGGCGCATGGGCCGCGATAAGGGCGGAGGGATCTTGGGGAGCTCGATGCCCCATTGCTGCGACAATTGAACAATCCTGCGCTGGCGCTCGTCTGGCGTGAATGAAGGCATGATTTGTGCTGCTAATGCGAGACTTGTGGCGCTGGCATTGGTGGTGGGAAAACGGTCGAATCAGCAGCGGTCGTTTGTCGCAGCCAGGAATGCGCGATGCTCAATGGAGCAGGCAGCAGTTCCAGTTGGACATGAGATAAAAGCTTGATCTTGGCTCTGCTCTGTTGGTGTAAGATGTTGGATGTTGAATGTTGCAAAAAGAAGAAGTAGAGCTCAAGTTGGATATTCAATGTCACGTCGCCTGAAAAGGTGAAGGTGCCTTTCGAAATGCCCAAGCCTCAGCTCTATTAAGAGCTACAGCACAGACGGGTAGGGGACCTGTTCAGCTAAGTGGGGGCGGGCGCTTGCCGCTGGTAACAGCTAATAGGCCAACTCGCTTAGTTTGGGGCGCCAAAAGAGGCAGCCCAGGCTACGACAAAATAAGGAGGACAGTAGAGTCAAAAAAGACCTAGAGTTGAGGAACTGTGGTAGTAATTCGATGATTGGAAATGGACGGTATCATTCAGAAAACAAACGGCAGATAAAGGTTTATTGTATGGAGAACAATGGGTTACGCTAAAACAGTTTCGTCATACGGAAACTAGTAACTGGCAACTGGAACATCCTTGTTGTTAGACAACGTTGAATCCTTTGGCCTCAATTGTTACTGCAGCCAACGGTGCGTTTATTTTGTCTACCCCCTGGGCGCTTGGAACGGGTTGCTGCATAGCCGTCAATCGGCACTGTATTTCTAGCGCCTGGCCCAAGCTCCACATCGTGCTATCAATACCCGTTTAGGCCAGTTTGGTGGCATCATAGCCCACAGTGTTGCCAAATGGCTTGAAACGGTGCAGCAATGATTTTTATGTGGGTGTAAGAATTGAAGATGAAACATCCATGAGAGTATGTTACTTGCATCGTAGCTTCAGGCAGTTGCTTCCTGTATGGATGCCATAATGACAGCAATTAGCATCAAACAACTCAATCCGTATTTCTTCCACCCATGTCCGACGCACCTCATTCTCTTTACAAATTTCCACCAAGCAATTCCCATCGTCCAATGTCCACAATCCTTCGTATTCACAGTTAGCAGCGCCCCCCTAGTCTGTCACTCAGCCACACGCCTCCCTTTGCAGCAACTATTTGAATCATGCATCAAAGCTAAAAGACTCGCGTCTCTACCCTGCACCGCCTCAAACCGCCCTGGATTTACTGGGGGAGGGTTGCGCGGCCATCCACTCTGGGCACTTGTCAAGACGTCAATTAGACTTTGAGCGGGCAACGGATGACGACTGCTTATATCGAAATTTGATACGCTTATTCTTTTTGTTTTCTCTGTGTCCACTTCTTTTCTTTTCTTTTTATAAGCCCAAATACAGTTGTGGGGGTACATGTATCATATAACGGCAACTGTGTAGTCGTGTACATGTGTAAGCGTCTCAACTGCTAAAGAGCAGGGCTGCCGTGTTCACCATCCAACTAATGTCTAGATGCATTCCATCTACCGACATGTGATTTTCATGTGCATCCGGGTATTCCTGATTCAACATCATAGTGGTTACAATATAAACATATATTCTACTAAGTGTGCGTAGGCAAGAAACAACAAAGTCACTTGGCGTTTAACTGTAGTCCTAATATAAGCGCCTGGACTATTTCGCCCAATCACCTCTTCCCTTGTCTGGTCCTCAGAGTCGCAGACAATCGTTCTTGAGATTTCACTGTTTGCCAGCGTCAGAGATTTCAAAATCATGCTCCGTCATCATACCAAAAGAGCTCTTTGTAAATTTACCCCTCATTTTGCCGTCTCGAAATTGACCTGCGGAATACCTGTACATGCATGTGTCGAACCAACAACAGATTGGCATCAAACCCCGCAAGTCTTTATCATCCTTCGGCTCTATTTAATATCCCCAATGTCCTCCCACATCTCATGTTTTGCTTCAAAACTCCAGCTGCACCAAACAAATGGACGCTTCAGACATGGAACAACCCAATAGGCCTCATCGCCCGGCATCGTTGGAGCTACTGGCGCCCGAGATACTGCTGCAAATCGTCACTCAACTACCCGGTCTCGACACGCTCTGGAATCTTATGAGGGCATCGCCTCAGACGTGGCGCTTATTTGATCAGTATGCTCTGTTTATTACCGAAGGCATTCTCTCTGGACCAAATTCCGTACTGTTCTCACGCATGACAGAACTCGTAAGAGGAGTCATCCTTTTACGTTCTGGGGTTCTTCCATTTCGAGACATGCAAGACGTCCAAAAAGGCTTCATGCCACGCCAGTTACATTGGAAGGTTTATCCCGATTTACGGGCTTCAATCGGCCCAGAAGTACTCGCAACCTCCAGCGTGCCAGTAACAACCCTTCGATCAGTCGTTGCAACCGCATACCATCTCTCCTCTCTAGCACAGGCATGCTTGGGATCATGTCTAGCGCGAATAAGAGATCCAAGTTTCAGGCCAATGCACGCTTTTGACCCACCTCCTCGATACCAGGGAGACTATATACACAATGGCCAGGCAGACAATGGCGCCAAACCGGAGGATCGCATTTTTGTTGGTACCCCCGTGCACATGGTTGATGCAGGAGAGCCTAGCTGGATCGAAGAAATGCGAGCACTGCGCGCCATGTGGATTATACAGTTTGTTGGCGAATTGCAACGCCTAGTTGGAGACAGATCAGGAACGATAGAATGGCCAGAAGAAGATGTAAAGATGCTCAGCAACATGGACGCGGTAGACTTGGCGAATAAATGTACCGGTTATTATCCAGCAGAAGAGGTGTGCACTGCAAAGGTATATTTGGAAGCCCGCGGGGATACCGTAAACGACATGTACTACCGACTACCCCGAGCACCTTCAGCAACTATAAGTGCCAGACGGACAATGACTTCTCCAAAGCCAAACGAGAAGGCACTAACTGTGTATGGATATCGCCGTGATAACGAGATCCATGCATTGACAAAGGGTTCTCCCGTGCCTGAAGATGGTGAACCAATGCTTAGCTGCCCCTTCCAATGGGGCCAAGCTGAGGACGACATGACCAGTCCAAGTCCTGGTGTGAGCTTCTTCAGGAGGTTTCTGACGGCCGGCAAGCTAGTATTTGTCTCGCCCCTCGAAGGAGTCAAATTTGACTCTTTTCGTCCAATGGGCCTGGCCCTTTGGGATCGATGGAGGATGTATCTGCTAGGGCTATTGGGGTCACACTACAAAGAATGGACAGTGGTGAATGGAAATGGAAAGCGATATGCGCCGTTCTTTTATTACTTGGCCTGGGAAAGCATTCTGCCTCCTGAAGAGGTTACTAGTGTAAAGGCCGCTTTGAGGGAGAAGAGAAGACTTGCAGCACAAAATACGCAATAGGTTACCAATTTTATTTTACCAGTTACCATAGCTAAGTACGTCTGAGATGGTATTGACTTATCTATGCTCGCCTTCTTTCGTTGCTGATGATTGCATTTGACTCACAATTTACATTATACGATGGCTTTTCACGCACCAAGTTCGCTTGCTCCTTGAAAAGGATTCTTGACAATATCTCGATGGGGTATAATATCTGAACTTCAGGGTGTCGATACGATTTTTGTATCATATACTGCCAGATCTTGAAAGGCACTATCTGTATGGTTTTATATTTTCCTATACGTTATGAAAACACGGATTGGTATCAAATAACCCCCAATTGTCATTCATACAAAGAACTTTTATCATTGCTTTACCCCAGGGCAAGTAAGCCATCACTCAACCACTTGTAGCTGGAATATTATGGCGCTGTGACATAGAATAGAAGTGAAAGACCTGCAGCTTCAGCAGTGCCAATACCATCGTTCGGGATCGTGAAAGGCGTAGTGCCCGTAAATATGTCAACTCTATTGACCGTCTTTACTCCCAGTGATCCTTTGTGGGTCATTAGAAGATACGCGACCCCTGATCCGTTCGGACTGCCAAGTACAGCATAGAACTGCCTAGGGTTTTGAACAACGTCGAGAGTCAACCGGTTGTTCCAGACTCCAATGGGCGGGATTGTAGGGCTGTTGCTGTATTTTTCACGCAAAGCCTGAAACAGAACACGTAGACTGCTCTTGTTTACAACAGATGCCCTGAAGATGTATCTAACGTTGCTCACATCATCGAATTCCGCGTCGTTGCAGGCTTTGACCTGTATTTACCCATGTTGCAAGGTTAGCAAGCTCTCCATTCTGCATTTTGGACCCGATGCTCTTCAGCCGAGTTGTTCAAACGATGTCTGGACAATGGAGAAGCTGAATAAATCATATGAAAGAAGAAAAAGCAGTTATGTGTGTGTATGTACTTACCCATTGCATCCATGCCGCATCACTCCACTGGGAGACATGGTCAGTCACTCCGAGCAAAAAGACATAACAGAGATTTTCTTATTAGGATAGGAAGCCATGGCTTACTTGACGAACGTGTGTCCTAATATCATCTCGGACGAGGTCCCCGCCTCTTTCTTCGCTATCATTTATGGCTCCCCCAACGGATAAATTACTATCGGCAATAATGACACCACCACTAGGAGAGAAGGAGCTCAAGAAGTACGCCTCTGATAACTGCGAAAAGAAATATCACTTGTGTCAGTATATTTTGTCTTTTTTATTTCTAAGAATACAGTTTTCATTGCATTAAACTACTTCGCAAACTCATGAAGTGAGAAGGGAGGGAAGGGGACTTACCGCGCTCCAGACAAGTTCACTATCGTCGTCATTGGGGTCAGATTTTATGTTGAGACTCTTTCCGTGAAACCAAGTGATATGTTCCAATGTATTCACAGGGACATTTATGGCTGCCAAGGCCTCGTTTAGTTTATCTCCAAATTGAGGTGCTCCGAAGTCAATCTCATCATCCCACCCTTCAATATACGCTTGTCCGGGCGTCTGCAAATATAACGGCGCTTCCATTGGTGGAGGATCTTGCAGCGTCTTGGCCAATGAACAATGCAGTCCGTTCCCCTTTGTAACAGCTTTTTCATATTCATCATCCCGCTTGGTGAGATTCCTAACCACTGTTTCATGGTCGACAGCCCGTGCCGGAAGCACTTGAGGTTTTAGACTGGGACTCTGTGACGGGCCAGCATAGAGAAAAAGGAGAAGAGAAAGAACAACCACAATAGAGTACGTGAAGAGTGGCCTCCATGAGGAAGAAGATTTTTTATCCATCTTATTGGATGTTGAATAGCTCCTGTAGTCCTGCGGACGGAGTCAAGAAGGAAGCAGGATGAAAAGACCAAGGAGAATACTCTCGCTCATCTGGTAAGGGAGAGCTACCGTATTTCAAAAGGCTTGATGATCTGGGCATGAGAAGGGATATCTGACTATATGATCCGTAATGGGCAAACACCTCCGAAGAGCTTTTTTTCCTACTCTTTGCTCCGTCATTGCTTCGGGTTGGCCAACAACATGTGACAACTTCAGCTCCCGACAGGCATCAAGATTAGCCCATATGACTACTCGGTTACAATGCTTAGGAATCCTGACTGTTGGTCAGCGTTTTTGTGTTCTTTGAACATGACTCCGGCCACCTTCCTTGGTTCCGGGCGACTAATTGAGTTTAATGATGAATGATGTCGGCGCTTTGAGGGACTTTTTGACGATTCCTGCGCTTGGAGAGCCCTGGCCAGTATCTTCACCGGCTGGTGTCTCTCAAAACAACGACCCAACATGCATATTCTGAGAGTCATGCACCACTTTTGTGGACCACTCCGAAGAGGATCGGATAATTTTCATCTATTTTTTCCAGTCGCTCTCCAATGTTCGGCTCTTCCTTCAGCTTGGCGTGGATATGAAGCGGCACGTTAACCGTCTTGTCGCTCAGCTAGCTAGGCCGAAAAGGGAGATTTACAAGGGTTATGTTTCTAATAGTTCATGTTGTTTTTGAGACTCAACCAACAACATAAACTAATTGTGCCGTATAAAAGCAGACTACGGTGTGATAAAGAGCGGTTAACTTGAGTTGTCCGAATACTGCTAACGCTATAAGGGAGGAGACATCACCTAGTCTTATAGACTTAACCAATGAAGCTTATCCGAACCTCCACTACTCAGGATAACAGGGCGTATAGTTCAACATCAACATCACCAACATCAAGTTACGTTGAAGGATTCTCTCGAGTGGATTTATGCCGGAGTGCCGGACAAGAGTGTCTAGATTTCTCGGATGATTAATTATGGAAAACATCGTGGCCCAACAACGGCTTGCTATCGTGATGTAATACATTAATGTTCATACAAAAGAGTCAGTCTACGCTGGAATTATCACACAAGAGAGATGTAACATTCATGCTTGATTCCAGTCTATACGCTGATATAGCAAACAACAAATGCCGTTCTTCTCGGGGCCGTATCCTCCCGGGAGTCCCTCGGCAATGTCAGTCATTAGGCTCCTGGGTGTGCTTCTGAGCTTCTGTTTGGCCGCCAATGCTGTCGTGTCTCCTACAAGCAATCCTTCCATTATGGTGGTTGGAGACTCTATCTCACAGGTGAGAATGCAGACGAAGCATCACCAAAGTCAATTACTAAGTGGCGTGATTTACTGAAACATGAACAGGGCCGCAATGGAGATTTCACTTGGAGATACCGCCTCTGGGAATGGTTCAATAACAACGGCGTATCTGTAAACTTTGTAGGCCCATACACAGGAACTGTTCAACAGGATACTGCTCAACCTGCCACACCCCCAGCCCCGTATGGCCAAAACACCACGCAAGAAGGCTCCGGGCCTGTTCGCCAGCTCGGTGGATACAATTCTGGAATTCCTTCTAACTCCGGTTTTCTAAATGGAGGAAATCACCATTTTGCAGCCTGGGGACGCCAAGTCGCTCAAGATATGAGTCTCATTCAATCAATGGTCTCACAGTATCAGCCAGATTACATTTTGCTAGAGCTTGGCTTCAACGATCTTGGCTGGTTTGTGAGTGATGCCCTTGGAACAATACAGAGCATGACGGCGTTCATCCAGAATGCCCGCGCGGCCAAGTCGGACATTGCTTTTGCAGTTGCAAACATTCCTCAAAGGCTTTTTATTGGTGGTCGCAATGACCTCATCACCAAGACTGATGATTACAATGCTCTCTTGCCCACGCTGCTTCAAGATTTGTCGACAAGCGAGTCGCCTATTCAACTAGTCCAATTCCGTGAAAACTACTCTTGTAAGTACACATACATTTGACAGCTATTCAGTTCCCCATGAGCCTTGTTTTGACATGTTGAAAGGCGAACCTGATGGATGTCCTGCTGGATCCGACGGCTTGCATCCAAACGCTTTGGGGGAGTTTCAAATCGCAAAAGCTTTTGCGAAAGCCCTCTCTGAGGGGTTCAATTGGCCCGGCAACGCTTTCATTATCAATGGAACTATTCCTACTCGTGCTTGCAGTACACCTTCCAATGTGGTAGCCAAAGCAACTACTTGTGGAGTTACAGTGACATGGGATCCAGTAGACGGTGCCTATGGATACATCGTGACGTCCGGTTTCAACGGGGCGGTCAGTTCCGTACTCAATGTAACCCAACCGACGTACTCTACTACATGGACTGCTGCTGGTATCGAGTGGTTCTACCAAATCCAGGCTTTTTGCTCAGATGTACGCTCGGGAATCAGTGGCCAAGTCACAGCAACTGCAAATCCAACGTGTGCCCCTGGTCCTTCCAATATCATTGTCAAATCCACAGCAGATGGTATTGACATGACTTGGGATGCTGTTGAAGGATATGATGTTGATATATACGGCGCTATCTATTATGACCAGACGTCACAGGACTTCCTCGAAGACTACGGGTGGTCGGGCACCTCAGCAAGCTATCATGGAATGAACCCTGGTGACCGCGTTGAGGCTGCGGTTGAAACATGGGCTACCGTTGATGGCGTCCTTTGTGCTGGTCTCCCCGCAACCGGAGGAGGTGCTATTGTTGGTGGAATCGTGCCCAGTGCTCCAACTGGGCTCAAGGTGGCCACGATCAACGAGGGCGCTACTGTGCAGCTTACCTTCGACAGCGACCCTAATGCGTTTTCTTACGGCTTCTATACACATTCTCTGATGGAACCAAACCAGCCCTATGTATTGGGCGGTTACACCTCAGACGTGCCCTGCATCGGAGTTACATTTCTCTTCCCAGGGGCTTGGAACTATGAGTTTTGCGTAGTTGCCTACAACGGAAACTCATCGTCTCCAATGTCAGAGTGTGTCCAAGGCCCCCAAGACATCACCGAGGTCAGCGATTGTCCAGTATTAGTCGTGCCAACTCCAGATCCAAACCCAACTCCAACAGTGACTTGGTCGATTCCTGGAGCATCGGGTACTGCATCTGGCAACCCGCCTGGTGGCAGCAGCAGCAGCGGTGCCGTTGTGTACATTGATCCGACGATATGGGACTCTCCAACGCCCACAGCGGCCTGTGAACCTCCTTGTACGCTCGTCTTGCCGCCGTGGACACTCTCTTCTATGACGACAATCACCATTCCAGTTGTCACGGAGACCATTGAAGAGACTTGGCCAAAGACCACAACCGGTGTTGTTACATATCTCACAACTACCATTACAGTGTTCATCACGCTCCCACCAATCACGACATCAGTAATTGACGTGTCCAATATTATTCTGACTACGTCCACTTCAGAGATCGTTCCCGTGAGAAGCAGTATCGTCGTACCGCCCGTTGTTATTACGGAACCCACTCATGGTATCACATACACATACAAACCAGGCCCCTTCCCGACTGGTATCAACGTTGGCCCCCCTCCCCCAGGCCACCCAGGAAACATTCACATCTCCGCTGGAATTCCCGGACCTATTTGTCTCCTTGGCTGTGGCCATATCTGTCTCTTCAACTGCGGCGGCGGTTCAAGTGGCGGCGGTGGAGATGGGTCACACGGATGCATAGGCCCAGGGTGTGGCCCAGGGTCAGAAGACGACTGTGTCGGCGAGGGATGCGAAGACGAAGAGACTTCAAAAACGACGACGACGACCTCCAAGACCTCCAAGTCATCAACTGAAGACTGTGCTTCGGAGACAAACACTGAGTGTCACCAGGTCTGTACTACAAAGCCGTGCGCCACCGTCTGCAACACTTATCTCGGCTGTGACTGCACCACATCTTCAGTGACAGACTACTGGGTATCGTGTCAGACACAATCATGCACCACCACTTCGTCAGATGTCATCACCGGCTGCTTTCTCACTGCAACAGCCACAACAACTGGCTCATATTGTCCGCTGGTCTCCATCGATCCTACTACTGATGATGAGGGCGACGATGTCAACTTGCTTGGTAACTGGGGACCTACGTTTACTACGACATATCCCGAGACTGTCATTGTCCAGCAGACGCCGTATCCTGTCATCAGTGGTTACGTGACCGTTGCTCAGACCGCTTATCCCATTTCCAATGTCGAATCTATCTCTACAACCTCTCTGGACGGAACTCGGGCTGTCATTTATCCCTCATTTGTAGGAGTCTCAGTCTCTGTCACGTTGACACAGTTTGTTCTCTCTACCTTCAGCAATCCTCCCGCTACTACCACGTGGTCACCTTCCAAATCATCGTCAACTCCAACATCAACATCATCCACCGCGTACCCAACCAACACGAAGATCAACGTGGGCAACGCCTACTGCTTCGATGGACATGATGATTACGTGTCTTTCTCTCTGGACGAGGCAGAAACCGCGATTGAGTCTTTATGTTCAGCCGGTTACACTCTAGAACCAGACGACGAGTATGGTTACGTTACCGCATATGACGGATTCGATTACAACGTCTATGTGTCGATCGGGTGGGCTCCGGATCAAACCGGTTGTGGAGATGAGCAGCCTTTTCCTCTCGCCGACAACGAGGTGGACTCCGAACTTTGTTTGGCGGCTTGGAGTACCGACTTCTACTGTACGAATGAAAACGGTACGCAGACGACAAGTTATGGAGGTGCCTATGTCCTCCAACCCTCAAATACCGGGGGCTGCATTCTCCTCTCTTTATATGCCTACTCTAAGGGGGAGCAACCCTTGATCTCTAAGCCATCAAAGCACCCGTTCATTCCGCCAGTTGCGAATGTCACTCATAAAGGGGACAAGTTTTCTTGGAAGCATGATAATAAGACCGGCGATCATCAAATATGGCCCTTCTCTAAGAGCAAATCGTCGAATAATCGCGCCCAACTTTTCAGTCAAGAACAGATTAATCAACTTTTCAATAGTTCATCCAATGCAACGTAGATCTATATATAAGCAACTAGATAAAACTCATTTCAGATAAATTTATTTTATTAGAGTCAAGTTAATGCAAAACAATTCGCATTCATACAAGCATATCACACCATCAATTTGAGGTAGTAGCTTTCAAAGAAATAAATGATCCAGTTAAGAATAGTAGTAATTTAGAGAAAAGATTGCGTTTTATTTCTTCCAGATTATGTCCTTTGTACTAATATGTGCGCATATAATTACGACGCATGGAAGCGTGTAGGTGCAAGCCCCTCTTACTAAGACCCGTGCTCATCTTACGTCGATATAGAGTCACCCTTGTCAGCATCGACATCATCGCAACACAGCTTGCTAATATTGACAACGGGCATGTATCCGGTACTTCTATTATTATATAGTACGCAACTATCATTGTATCAATCTCATCGTGCGCCATCAAATACTGTCAGAAAATAGCACTCTTCTCTACAGAAGCCACCATACAGCGCCAATAGTATAAGAAGACCTAGGCGTTATATCTCTTACTCGTGAATGACAGCAGTCACAACACCAGGCTGAATCTTCTCCAGTTTCTCAAGGAGCTCTGTCCAGATCTGTTTCTGAAGCACTTGACCGGCCTCATTGGTTACCCACTCCGGAATATGGTCCCTAAAGAAAGGCATCATCATTAGCCATATTTTACTCATCACATATGACGAGCTCTCGTAAAGACTTACTCTCGAATCTCACAAGCAGTGAGATACTTCCCATGGCTCTCCTCATCAGCCGCAATACCGTGAATTAGCGTCCGACTACCCATCTCGGGACTTCGTCCCATTATCAACTTTACACACCACGCCTTGAAACGCGTAAAGGCACTTTGCTCATGAATAAACTCAGTCTTGCACAGCCCAGGATCAACGAGATTCACGATGACACCGGTTTCGGAAACAGGCTTTAGAGAAGCCAATTCACGCACAGCAAAATGCTCAAACAGCTTGGACACATTGTATCGATTGTCAAACAGGGGTTTCCACTTGGCCTTGTCGTTAAGATCCTCGAGAATGCCCGTCTTGGGGAACTTCCTTACACTCTCAAAGGCAAAGAATCCACCCATAGAGCCGACAACGACGATGCAAGGCTTGATGTCGTGCTTGCTCGCGCTGGCCTGAAGAATTGGGAGAGCCTCAAAGGTCAACAGAAGGTTGGAAATGAAGTTGACCGTCATTTGGGCTTCGCTGCCCTCCTTGACCTGCCACTCAGCGTGGGAGACGCCAGCGTTCAAAACAAGAGCATCAATGCGGTCGACCGTCTCCAGTCTCTTGCCAAAAGCCTTGACAGAGTCGTATGAGGCCAGATCCAGAGCCCACACCTCAATGACATCTTTACGACCGGCTTCTGTCTCGATGGTCGTCTTTGTAAGTTCGCCCTGTTCTGCGTTGCGCACACCAATAATCACCTTGGCGGCTTCAAGTTGGACAAGGCGCTTAGCGACCTCATAGCCGAGGCCACGAGTAGCGCCGGTCACGATATAAGTCTTGTCCTTGACGTCTTTGGTTTCGAGGGCAATGGGCAGATCCTTCCGTTGGTTGGAGAAGAAGTCTGCCATGCATTTGGTAGGGAAATCGGGATCAGGCATTTTGGAGGATGTAAAAGACGATGCGCTAAAAGAAATTGAGGAAAAGAGCCGGAGCAAAGACAATAAAAGAGGATAAATGAAACAAAACGCGTACACCGTACCAGACGTAATGTAGATGGAAAGGGTGGGTTAAGGAGGAGGAGAAGAGAGAGGAGGAGGGGAGAAGGTCCAAGAGACTCGAGATTCGAGGACTCCCCTAGTCACAGGGCCATCCTCAACATTTCCTCCGATATCAACGTCCTGCATGATCCAGCCGCCCTCGTCTCGTCAGGCATCTACCAGCTTAGTCAATCTATCTGCTCGATATGACGACTGAGTAAAGCTGCCTTGTAAGTCAGTGACCCGCTGGCAAGGGAGGATATGTAGCAGCGGTTGCCCTGCATTTCTCGTAAGCCGAGCCGAGCCAATCTAATCTACCGTGCGACCTTTACTAACCCCCGATTCGGCAGAGACAAGTAAGTGGATGTTCCCATACTAGTAATCCATCTATCGTCGTATTCTTCGTAAATACTACGTAGCTGAGTGTAGCCTAAATGCTTCACAACCCAGATGTTATTGTAGATGAAACAAACATTCGATTAAATCAAGGCATTAATCATGTCTCTCAAGGGCGCAAATCATAGCAGCAGAATGCATAATAACAGGTCACACCGCATAACTGAGTCACTCCCATTGATCAGCCAAATCAGCATGAGACACGGAATCTAAGACATTTAAGACGCCACACCGTAAATTTCCATCCCGACCTCTTTGCGCTCACCAAACTCGGCTTTTTCAGTCCCTAAAAGCCGAGACATTGATTCCCCTTAAACTCCCGGACAATAAAAAAGAGATCCGGCGGCATTACGATAAAGAAAGGCTGGCAATTTTACCACACGCCAGAGAGAATCCGGCTCTTTCAAACTTCGATCAGCTTTGTACCTACTAGGTTATATGTAAAGTATTAGCAGAAATAGCCAGATGGAAACTCCGTTCCTACCTCTCTCATCCCTTTGCAGCGCGATACCTTAAGACATCCAACCAGAGTACATGTCAGTCAAGCTTCCGAACTCTCGGGAGAGGCCAAAATTGCTGTGAAGATTAGCCAGTCTAACGGTGCCTCACAGCTAGCTATTGGATGTCTTATTGAGGAGTGGATTCGGCCTTTTCCAGGCCCCGAGGGGGATTGAAATTGCTGTGAAGAACGCCTTTTCGTACTCTGGTAGCGGGCCTGGTAGCGGACGCCTCAAAAACAATTATCAAACATGAAGCTTTGATCTTTATTAGGGACCAGACAGGACAAACTGCCCTTGCTGCCGTAGGATTCAAGACACTTTTTTTTTCTTCACCCCTTCCGCCCCCAGTACGAAGTCATAGCACCTCACAAACACCAAGTTCCAGAGCCATTCGCCTCACAAAGTAGAAAGATTGAGGCTCTACGCCATCAGCCATCAGCCAAGACTGAGATGCATCGGTCACCATCCAAAAAGACGAGTAGTTCAGCGTCCTGCGTCCTGCACAGATACCACGTCCGCTTCAAACGTCACAAGCAAAAAAGAAAGAAAGAAAGCAATACGACATCACTCTTCAGGCAAACAAATACTGCAAATCAAACATCTAAGTGGAAGATTATATGAACAGATGCATAAACGTACAAAAAAGCAGGCAACAACACCTGTATGGCATACGATATAAAAAAAATATAATAAACCGCCAAACAAGCATTGCGCTCTTCATAAAACAACACACGGAATCCAGCACGCAAAAAAATGGACGTCAGGACCGGGCGTTTGATATGAGATTAATTTTGCATCACGGATGCCTCTCCCCCCCTTTCTCCTCCCCATAATTTTTTTCTTTTCTTTTAATTGCTCACTCCGTTTCTTCAAAAAAGCCCTCCCCCAGCCAGGCATGCTAAAGAAAAAAAGAATATTTGCTCTAGTACCACTAAGACAGCTTCTTCTGCCAGCCGACCCAGCTACGAGAAACCACACGCCAGATCTTGACCTCTCCACTTCGCAGATCATCCAGCTTGTAGCTCTCCTGCTTCACCTTCTTGCCATCTCTGCCTTGCTCCCAAGCCCGGACCTTCTTCTTGGTGCCATCCCACTCGGCCACAACGCCGACATGGTCCGGCTTGCCAACTTCGCTGGAGTATTTGGCATGCATGGGTCCATGTTTGCCCTGGAACTTGGCGTTGCGAATGGTGATGATGTCGCCAGGACGAATGACATCGTGCTGTTGGGTGGAGGCATTGGCCATGTTGGCATAGACGAGGGCACCGTACGATCTAGTGCTGATAGGCAGCAGGGCATCCTCTAGAGGTCGAATCATTTCCAAAACAAAGCTCTGCGCGGTGCCATCGCCGACAACCTGATCTTTCTTAGCGATGGCGGATGCGGAAATACGTCGTCCAAAGGTGTCATAGGCTTCTTCCATCTGGTCCTGTCGCATCGCCTTGGGAGGCGCCTCGTGTCGCTGCTCCAGCTCTACAGTTGTCGGGTCATTAGGGTCGTAGCGAGCCGTAAGAATGGTCTGCGAGTAATCTTGAAACAGGATAAAGGTTTCTCTGGTGATCATAACCTTCTCGCCTTGATTTGTCGAAGTGGATTCATCGCACTCAAAGTGGATGTCCTTCCGACCTTGGAGGACGGGAGGGACTTGGTTCGACTGCTTCCACCAACCGCTTTGCACAGCCAAATCAATATCTCCCGCGATGAAGCCAGAGTCCATTGACGGGCGGTGGTGATCAATCGATCTCCTAGGAGCGCTGAGACTGGGTCTGGGCATATCCATCGATGACCGTCCACGCGAGCCTATTGCGGGCGGGGCTCTTCGATCAGGTGGCGACACGGCTCTTGAGTCTTCGAATGAAAGGGGAGTAGGTTCATCCTGTAGAATTGGAGAGTCCTGGGCGTCATCTCCTCTAGCATTTGAGATGAACAGACCATCGTGGTTCTCATCTCCGGTGGGAGAAAGCAGCTTAGGGGGAGGAGCCGGAGGCGGCAAAATCGGAACAGACCGAGATAGATCCGTAGACCTTCTGTTCAGTGGCGGAGACTGTGGCACGGGAGGAGGGGCTGCTCTCGGCGTCGAAGCAAATGGGGGAGGCGGAGGCAACTCTGGAGGAGCATCGTTGAATGGCGACTGGAGGCTGGTCTCTTCCATGCTAGACTCTTGATCATGCGCCGCCAAAGCATCCTTGTGAGGCACAGACGAGGCAATATCCGTATCGTAGTCGCCCTCGTACTCTGTAGCCTCTCCAATTTCCTCTCCTGCCTGCGCAGGCCTGGTCGGCGAGGCGACGCCAAAGTCCACCGTAGATCGCCGGCTCGGGGCAGCGGGTGGAGGGGGCGGCGGTGGGCGAGATGTTACCGCAGCGAGTATGGAGGCAGCCCCTGGAACGGGCGGCGGAGGTCTGCTAGCACGTTTGCTAGTCGGCGAAGTTGGCGAGAATGCTCCAGGGCGCGGGGGCGACTGAGGAGGTTCTGAGGGGTGGTGGGCAGGTGGTGGAGGTGGTGACCTCAGTACGGAGGCAGCGGCCTCAGCGTTCTCACGAGCCCCATTAGACAGTTCATCATCAGATTCAGATCCCTCTGTAGCTGACTTGACAGCGGGGGGAGCTGAGGGCGGTGGTGGAGGAGATCGAGCTATTCAGTGAACAAGTCAGCGCGTGAACAGACAGTTAGTTGCAAGGGTTCGCATTACCTCCAACAGGAGCCGGGGGAGGTGGCGGACGAGCTTCGAGGTGTTAGTTCGCATCTGACTATTTTGCAATGATGACCGTATCAATACATACCCGCCACTGGAACAGGAGGAGCAGACAGGTCTTCCTGAGGAACAGGTGGTGGTGCCCTATGCTCTGGGGCTATGGGAGTGTTAGTAGAGACAGAATGAAAGGGCTTTAGATGTTCAATGCTAGTAGACTCACCTTCAGCTCGCACAGGGGGCACGGGGGCGGCAGCAAGAGGAGTGGCATCTTCCTCTTCTTCAGATTTCTGTTCTGGTTCAGCCTCTGGTTCATCAGTTTGTGCTGGCTCTTCGGCTGGCTTAACTGGAAGGCCTGGAAGACCCATGCCCGGGAGTGCCATCATAGTGGGAACAGGAGGAGCATGCGGCGGTGGAGTCACATCCTCTTCCCGCGTGGTGGCAGATTTTGCCGGTGGCTTGGGTGCCTTTTTCATCGGCAGACCACCTCCCATCGGAGGAACCGGGGGGGCGCCAAACATGCCGTGGAAGCCCATACCACCGCTCATCTTGGCCATTCGTGCTCGGAGTTCCTCTCTGCGCTTGACTTCAGGATCAACGTCTTCCTCCTCTTCCTCTTCCTCCGCCTCTCCCTCTTCTTCCACCGTCTCCTGAGTCTCCGGCTGTTCTACATCAGCAGCGGGAGCAGCGGATGAGGAAGTTGGAACTTTGGACAGTCGTCGTGAAGTGTGGTCGTCGGCATCCGCTTCAGCCGCTTCATCTCCGTTGGCAGCTTCTGCGGGAGATTCCGTAAGTTCGGGTTGGGGCCGCGGTGGTAGAGGAGCTGACTCGGCGGGAGCAGAATCCATCGAGGCTCTTGGGGCAGGCTCGTCGCTGTCTTTTCGCTCGGGAACCTCGGCTCCCTCAGCAGGCTCAGCGGCGGAAGCTTGAGAATCAACGCGCTTCTTAGGTGGCGGCGGCTTCTTGGGCTTCTCTTTCTTGGACAATGCGTCGGCATGACGCTGTGCCTGCTCCATCTGTTGCTTCTGGAGGAGAGCAATGCGCTCCTTTAAGCTAGTAGGCTTAGGCTGGTCTTCTTCGTCGCCCTCTTTCTGAGTTTCAGAAGTAACCAGTCCAGCTCTCTCGGCTTGTCCCTGAGTCTCGGCCACGGAAGCCTTGATTTCGGGATCTTCATCTCTTCGGTAAATCTTGGCCGCGGGGGCCTCGCGAGGAGGGGGAACGAAGGCATTTCGACTAGGGGGCGGTGCCACAAATGGCTTCTTAATAAAGCCCGATGCGCCGCCAGCACCGCTAAGGCCGCTGGGTTTAAAGGGCGCAATCGGAGGTGCGGCCGACTTGTTAAACGCTGCAATGCGGTCTTTGAAAGAGCTGGGCTTCTCGGATACCGGCGGAGGCGCGGCCTTTGGCTTCGGAGCACTGGCAGCTGAGGCGGGGGAGTCGGCACGCTTGGGCGAAGATGGCAGAGGCACCGGAACTGGCGCAGGAGCTGCCGCGGGCGGGGGAGCCGGAGCCGGGACAGCAACAGGCACGGGAACTGGGACTGGAACTGGAGGAGCAGGAGCTGCAGCAGGAGGTTCTGGCGCCCTGGTTTGCTTGACGGGCTCGGCGACTCTCTTTGGCGAGGGCTCTGAGGCCACGTCTCCCGGCGGGGGTGTCGATCGCGCAGCTGTGTCCTCGTAAGAAGCCTCCGGAGGGGGCGCAGGGGCAGCAGCGGCGGGTTCGGGTTCTTGCTTGTGCTGCTTCCTCACAGGTCGCGGGGGCGCCACGGGCTCAAACTTCTCGACAAAGTTGCGAGGGAAGATGCCCGCCTTCTTGGCGCCGGCCTCGTCGACGTACTCGCCGCCGTACCAGTCGTCATCGTCCTCGTCCGTGACAGCAATGATCTGGCCGGCGGGGAAGTTGAGGTCGTCCTCGTGCGGCGACGAGTATTCGTACAGCGCCTTGACGCGGAACAGGGCAGCCATTGCGGTGTCTGGCGGCAATGCTGGACTCGGGGCTCAGCACGACCAACCCAGGCGTCTTTGTAGGAGGAGGTTGTCGTCGCCTGTGGGGCACTAGAGAGCAGCCGTCCCTTGGTCAGCCGGTGAGTGGCTAAAACGTGGGGAGAAAGCTGGGTGAGTGAGGGGGTCGCGTAGATACGAGTACATACAGTACAGGTAGGGTTAGAGAATTGCTGGTCTGGCCAACAAGCGGCAGTTTCAGCCCAGACGCAGACGCAGACGAATAGAGGCAGAAAACAAAGATGGGCGTTTGAGGTCTGGTCTGCACGAGGGTTTGAAGTAGAGGATGAAAAGGCTCAGAGGCTGTGAAACGCGGTGGATCTGCTGGAAGTGTCGACGTCAGCGCAACCATGACAGGCTGCGACGAGGCCTAGGCAATGACGAGAACCGCTAGAGTCCGGGTAGTCGCAAGTAGCAGTACCTGGAGGAGGACGAGTGGCGGAGGGGCCAGACAATGGGCGACCTGGAGCGTGAGTGAAAAGGGTCAATCGGGGGTTGTTGGTTGTCGCCTCAGGTACATGTACCGAGGATGTGCCGCATTCGTCACCGTTACAGCGACTGCAGGTTGAGGGTTACAGGCAGTTGAGTTTAGTTTCCATTAATTCCATGGATGGATGGATTCGATCAATCAAATCAAATGCTACCGTGCTTGAAGACTCGACCCCGTATATGTACCCGGCCGTGGTGCCTGGCCTGGCCTTGCAAAACACGAAACATGCTAGGGCCAGGCATGCGAGATCAGATTTCTATAATTACCTGCGCCATCAATGCAAGGGACTTTGAAGCTTTCCATCGTTTCCAATGTGAAATCCCCCGAACCTACTAGGTAGATGCCTACGAGTACTAGATAGCCAAGACCGCTAGCAGCATTGAGTCTGACAAAACAACCGACACAATTCCAAACCAACCCAAACCCAACTCTTCGGACCTCCGGCTCCAGCAACCATCGACACAGCCCTCGTGCCGCAACAATCGGGGCGCAACCCATTACCCACGCGGCCAGTGGCACATGCTCAATGCCTGAGGCCCTCAATCCCAGTCCTGCCAAGGTGCTGCTCCTGCTTCAAACCCGGGCACCCTTGCGCATCTTCAATTATATACTCGTACTCATACAACAAGCAAGTCTGATGCCCTGTCAGTTCTTCCAAGTTGCGCCACCGGTTGCATGTTTCGCCCGCCCCGGCGCCACAAGCACAAACCCCTCCAGCTCTCCTGTAATATGTAGGTACAAGTACATACATGCCTCTTGGGGCACGCTCCATAGAAGCAAGGCACAGCGGCTTTTAGTGGGGTAGCAGCTCTGCTTCAACTATCTTACTGGTTGGTAATCGCCAGCGGTGCTTTGCTTTTTTGCACAACCGCACATGCAAGCTTCTAGACGCACCAACGAACAACAAACATCTTCAACAGCCCGACCGTAGACAAGTCTCTCCGCAAACCAGGGCGCACAAGGCATCACAGGTGGGGAGATTTGAGAAGATTTCAAACATCTCATGGCCAGCAAACCGAGCCAGCCCAAGGGCATCCTAAAGGACTCCGTTTCGCCTCCCAACGAGCCCAAGCAGAGTGCACGGGAAATCGCCATCCACCATGCCACGCTCCTGGAGCACAGAAAGCAGCTCGAAAGCCAGATCCTCGACAGTTTAATCCTTTTATCAGAGTACCCTCTCGTCAGGGAAACCTCATACAACGCTTCAAATCCAGCTCCATCCGATGTCTCAGACTTCAAGGCCAACGTCCGGCTCTTCCAACCCTCCGACTACGATGACCTCATTGAGGAGCGCAACGTAAACGAACTGTGCGGCTACACGTTGTGTCCCAAACCAAGACGTCAAACCGGCTCGGGCGGGGAATGGAAGCTCACAAACAGTGGCGAAATCGTCAAGCGCAAGGAGCTGGAGAAGTGGTGCTCCCAGCAGTGCGCGCGCAGAGCCCTCTTTGTTAAGGTTCAGCTTAACGAGACGGCAGCTTGGGAACGAGCTGGAATTCCCGACATCCAGATTGATCTTTTGGATGAAGACAAGTCAGCAGAGACGGAGGCAGATCGAACGGCCCGCAAGCTCGGCGAACTCAAGCTGGAAGACCAACGACAAGCTGCTCGAGACTCGGCTGCCCTAGCAATGGAAAGAGGCGACAACAGGATCGGCTCTTCCTTGGACAAGGTTAAGGTTACGTTGAAGGAAAAGGACGTTAAGGCGCCTTCTGAGATGGTTCCTCCGGCCGGAGCTGACAACTCAGAGGATCATTTACTTATTGACGGCTTTAAAGCAAAACTGCCCGAGAAGCAGACAGGGGAATCTGGAGTATGAGGGCTTCCGTTGGGAGTGACGAAAAAGCATAAAATATGGCGTTGGGCTGGCATTTGGTCATGGTCATGCATGTATTGGAAAACAAAAAATACGTGGGTTCGGGCATATAATGATACCCATTGGTTAAATTGATTTGGTCGCATATCCTCGCCTATTTCAAAATCACTGGTGAAGTGAGATTGAGCACCAGCGGAATAGCATGTCCAGCTCAACGCAACCTTGCATATTCAGTCACATTCACAGACAAGTGTGAAAGAGAGGGACGGTTTTTTGGCAATCAAGCGTCATCTCGGAATTAACCAGAGAATCGGCGACACCTTGTGGGGTAGAAGATCTTTCTTTTTTCGAGATCTATGCACTCACTACCATCCTGAGACGCCAACCTGCAAAATGTTGCAAAACCAGAGACCCAATATTTTCCCACAAAAAACCCTTTTTAGTCGCGGCGAGGGCGGTCGCCGAATCGTCGCTGGCCACGCTCGGGAGCCTGAGCCTGGGAGACGGGGATGACGTTGACGGGGATGGACTCGAACTATATTATATGTGGTCAGCTTGTGGACGTTTTTGTAGACTTCGTGGGTAAGGGGGGAAAACGTACGCCAAGGTGCTTGAGCAGGTCCTTGGTCTCGTTGTCGACATCCAGCTGGCCAGCCTCGGAGAAGTCGAGAGCGGAAACCTCGGGGACGAACTGGTCCTTGCGCTCACGCTCCTCCTCCTGAAGCTTGAAGGAGATACCACGGACGGGTCCACGCTGAATACGCTTCATCAAGTGGGTGGTGTAACCGGCAATCTATAATTCCCAAATTCCGCTGTTAGCCACAATGTCTTCCTCTCTCTCTTTTTCTTCGCGGTTTCTTTCGCGATTTCCAAGTCGGTGGTTCTCTCCGGCTCAGTGGATGGTGCTGACCTTGTTGCGCAGGCGCTTGGAAGCAATGATGGCGATCTCATCGCAGATGCGCTTGTTGGTCTCGAAGTCGAGGGTCAGGCGGGGGTAGTACCGCTCAATGATGACCTTGGCGGACTTCTTGACAGTCTTGGTACGAACGCGACCCATTTTGGCGGTATTGAGGTGGTGTGGTGGATTAGTGAGTGAAGCTTTGCGAAATTCCCATCTACAGGAAAAGTTGGTGGTTTAGCACGCACCTGGTGGGGTGTGGGAGCCGAATTGATTAGGGCTCAGAAATCAGCACGTGTGGAGTCATGTGACAAGACTCTCAGCGATCTGAACAATATGTGCTAACTATTCAGGGCTAGCGTGATTTTCCAATTGAGCTATACTCATTCAGGTCTTTTGGAGATACAAGTCTAGAAGGGTGCAAAGCTCATCAAAACATATACAGCTCATCTCTTATTGGTACTACTTTACATGAATGATACATAGGTAGAATTTGACAGTATTTCATAAAACACAGTACTCGGCAATTTTCAACACAGCCCGTCCTTTGTCTGTCGGGCTTGTAATTGCCAAAACTGTTCACCCTCACCCAACCTAACCCTCTCTTCTCATGACTTGTCAGAGCGCAATGACTCCTCCAGAATCTCATCAGCAACACGGTTCAAACGGGCTTCGTTAGACACCCGTGTAGATCGCTGGCTCTCCTGTCCGCTAGGAGCGCTGGTGCTGCTGTTGGGGTTGGCGGGGACATAGCTCTTGGTCGGGCCGTCATGATAGATCTCAGTGAGGCCTTTGCTCTCCCTCGCAACCACCTGAGCCTCTGGGCCCGTTTCTCGAAGCTGCAAGACGACCTTGCCGCTGGGATCAACATTGGCTGTCGTTGCCTCAACGTAGGCCTTGGCACCACCAAATGTGGTAGTATCGAGATGCATAATGCCGTTGAGCATGGACTTGATGGGTGAGAATCTCGCGCGACCGTATGTCCTCGGGTTGAACTCGTTGTCGCCAGAGGGAGCATCAGCGACGAAACCTCCGACGCCAAGCTTGGGAGACATGGGGCCAGCCTTGGGATAGACCACTCGGGCCAATGCGGGCGTTCGCTTGCCCTGGGGGCCATAGACGGGGTGGTTCTCCATGAATGAACCGGTTCGCAGGTAGCTAATACCAGCGGAGGGGTGGCTCGGGGGCGGGCCAGATTTGCCATAAGGGCTATCGGGAGCAAGGCTGTCCCGGTCGGACCAGAAGGTCTGAATGATTCCAACTGGCTGTCCCAGGGGAGCCAAGTCGAGGAACTTGGAGACAAGCGCATACAGCGTCACTCTGTCGTTGCGCAATGAGCGCAGGTAGTCTGTAAACTGCTCCTCTGAGATATCTCGCGCCTCAATCTTGGCGGGAGCGGCTTTGCCGGCTTCCAATGCGGCCTTGTTCTGGCTCGTGGTGATGTCGTCCGCCAGCTTTTCCTTTAGAAGTGTTCGGAAGTGCGCCCGCTTAGGACGGACCTTTTTGTTCAGGTACTCGATGAACTCTCCCTCCGTCATTCTAGCAAGCCAAGGGCCCTGGAACTTCCATCGTCGATCATCTCCCCGTCCACGCTGAAAGTCTGTAAAGTCCATATCCTCCTCAAACACTGATTTGTGCCATAGTTCTGCCCGTGGTGAAGAATCGCCAGACTTCTTGTCGGTATTGAAGGGCACGGACATGGCCACTCGCAGCTCCTGGAACTTCTCCAATGACAGAGAGTGGTCGGCCGCAGAAGCAAAGTTGGTGACGTTTTCAACGGTGTCGACCTGTTTGATTCGGATAAAGGGCGTAGATGTGGCCATGGTGGATTTCAGAGGGAACGGGCGCTTGAGTCCCCAGTCACCCTTCTCTCGTGAAGCCAGGGGCGAGGTGATGGACTGATGCTGCGGATACGGTCTCGTCATTGTCGCAGACTTGTGATCCCCAATATGGAGGTTCGTTGACGGCGGTTCGGGAAGGGGCTTGGGAATTGAGAACATGCGTGATGTCCTCAACAAAGCCCCCCCGGGCGATACGGCTCGGCCCCCCATTCTGACTGTCGAGGCTCGTTGAGAAGCTCAATGGCCTGAGGTCGATATGCCACTCATACGATGGCTCGAGTTGATGCAAATTCTTTGGCAGCGCTGAGACGAGCTTCCATCCACCGAAGTTGAGCCGGCTAGAACTCCCCTCGTTGTGGCGGGGTGTGGCGCGTGCAAAGCCCCGCCAAAATCTTGCATTCCAGGGTATGCACCTTATCGTGTAAGAAATTCAACGGCGGAAGAGCTGAAAATTCACTGTGAGAAGAGACAAGGGAAAAATTCCCGGTTGAGGCCAAGTCAGGGGTTTCGGAGAATATTCTTGGGAAAATAATGCAGACGGCCAAAAGAATGGCTTCCAACGTGTATACATCTCCGGCTCTCACGTTTGAACTGATTGCAAAATGTTCAGTCAGTGTCACCCGCATCTCAAAGTGATCCCAGTCTTGATACTAACTGATAAGCATAAACCAGACAACTCGAGCCCGTGCCTCTATTCTCACACTTCCTCATGGACCCGTTCAACTGCCTATTTTCATGCCTGTTGCCACCCAGGCTTCTCTTAAGGGTATCACTCCAGAGCAGCTAGAAGATACTGGCTGCCGTCTTTGCCTGAACAACACGTACCACCTAGGCTTGAAGCCTGGCCAGGAGATTCTTGATGCTATTGGTGGTGCTCACAAGTTGCAAGGATGGAATCACAACCTTCTTACAGATAGCGGAGGGTACGTCTTTGTCGAATATTCTATTGGAAATGAGTGTAAACTGACAAATCATGGCAGTTTCCAAATGGTCAGTCTGTTAAAGCTGGCCACAATCACAGAAGAGGGCGTTCGCTTTCTCAGTCCCCACGACGGGTCCCCTATGCTCCTCACCCCAGAACATTCTATATCACTGCAAAACACAATAGGCAGTGATATCATGATGCAGCTCGACGATGTACTGGTGACCACCTCGCCAGACAAAGCCCGAATGAGAGAGGCCATGGAGCGCAGCGTAAGATGGCTGGACCGATGCATAGCCGCTCACAAGAATCCCGACAGACAGAATCTGTTTTGCATCATCCAGGGTGGATTAGATCTAGAAATGCGACGGGAGTGCTGCAAAGAGATGCTGGCTAGGGATACACCTGGCATCGCCATAGGCGGACTCAGCGGAGGAGAAGCCAAAGCAGATTACTGCCGCGTCGTTGAGACATGTACAGCCCTGCTACCCGATCTCAAACCTCGGTATGTTATGGGTATTGGCTACCCGGAAGATCTGATCGTCAGTGTCGCTCTCGGAGCAGACATGTTTGACTGCGTTTGGCCAACAAGGACAGCGCGATTCGGAAACGCCGTGACGAAGAATGGCGTCTTAAACATTCGAAACTTCAAGTACGCCAACGACTTTGGGCCTATTGAACCCGGTTGTGGCTGCATGTGTTGCAGGGAGGGTGAGGACGGCATGGGTATCACGAGGGCCTTTATCCACCATAACGCTTCCAAGGAGACGGTGGCGGCGCATCTGTTGACGATTCACAACGTTTGGTATCAGCTGCAGCTCATGCGCGATATTCGACAGGCGGTTATTGAGGACAGGTTTCCTGCGCTTATCAAAGAGTTTTTCGCGGGGCTTTATGAGGATAAGACGCAGTACCCTGAGTGGGCTGTGGAGGCACTCAAGAGAGTCAATGTTGACTTGACGGTATAATAATAGATTCATTAAACGTGTCATTGGCGGTCTCCAAACGGTTGTCTCAACGCGCCTGGTGTATATATACCCATTATATGACATGTATACCCAGCATAGCAGCAATTATATCCATAGCAGTGGCATTACCCGTTGCATTCTTTCCAGCATTTCAAACATTAATTCCTTCATTGTACACCCAGCTACCACTTACACCATCAGAGCAAATCCAGCCACTGCAATTACGCCTGCAGCGAGTCCCACACGAGCGGTGGCAGCCGCATTGGTGGTAGAAGCAGGCGGTTGAGTGACAGTAACGGTAACTTGACCACCTTGACCACCCGCAGTGGTCGTCGCACCTGTGTCATCGTTCGTGGCGGTATTATCCGGGGGCGCAGTACTCGAGACAGAGCAAACATCGCTAAAGTGATGGCAAAAGGTAGCAAATGTTTTGGCCACTACTGCTGTGTTAGCATACATCTTTACAGATATAGTATCCTGGCAGGCATGAGGAGTACGAACCATCATAAGCGGTAACTGGCTCACCGGGGCCTGCTGTGGCTCCCCAGTTTCGACAAGTCGAAGCATATGTCTCGATTTCATCGGTCCATGTAACCTGGCCATCCAAGGCAGTTCGGCAGCTATTCACACGCACATACTTTGTTAGTTGTCAATCTCAGCTATATAGACAGAGATAATCTTACCAATAACAATAAGCCTGCTCTCCAAACGGCATGTCCGTAAAACCAGGCGTCGCCCTGGTGCACTCCTGGAAAATATCCACCATCTGAACACACGCAGACGCAAGTGTTGTCACAAGGCTAGTCGCAGTGCCCGTTCCTGTTCCAGGAGACGTGCCAGATGCACCTCCAGTTGCAGAAGCTCTGGTCGGTGCGGCTGTCGATCCCTCTGCTGTAAATCCACCTGATGTTTCTGTCTCTTGCGGAATGCTGCTCGGCGAGGAGGCTGGCGAAGCAGTTGATCTCGATGGCGAAGGAGTCTGGATTCTCGAGGATTGTGAGGGAGTGGGAGATGAGGCTGGAGGCTGTGAATTGGTCGGGTTTGCGCCAACTTGACCACGACAGATCTCTGGAGAGCTTCCGCAGACGGTATAGAGATAGTCGTAGGCTAGCAGTCTGTTAGAGACTACAGGAGCACATTGAAAAGCAAGACAAAGACATGTACACACCAGAGATCTGAGAGCCCAGCTGAGGCGCCTCAGAACCGAGATAATCGGCGCAAGTGCTGTAGACGGGAGCTACATCAGTGGTTCCAATGCAGCAAGCACATGCTGCGAGCGACAGCGGATTCGCAGTGGACAGGGCCTCGGATCCTCCAACTTCAGCAACACAGCCCGAGAGAAACGAAGCAGCCGCGGTGCAGATCTGGTATCCCGGATCATTGGGGTTAATAGCATTTACAACCTCATCGTAGTTGATGAGTGGCAGCGTCATTTGCGCCGCCGCGCCGCCGGCCAGTATGGGAATGAGCAGAGCAAGAGCCATCTCGAACAAATTACAAAACAATGCAGGAATGGGTATCACACAGAGCAAGAGAGAGAGAGAGAGAGAGAGAGAGAGAGAGAGAGAGAAGAAGCGGCGAGGAGGCGAGCTTCTTGTGTTTTAAGCCCCCAAGCTCCTACAGCTACTCGTACATGGAGACACGCCATTTTTTCCAACGACGAGCTTCTAGCGGCTCTCAAGGTCAATAAAAACTGAGCTACCGACATCACGGGGACGAGTCAAGAAGGCCAAGACCAAGGCCAGAGCTGGGATCCTCATGCAGTCTAAGCGAGGCGGAAAGCACAAAGTAGAGGGGAGAGGGCATTGCTTTCTGCGCTCTTGAGTCTGTCGCCGCAGTTACACGGCCAATGGTGAGGCGGATTTCCGTGCGGCTGAATCAGTAGCCAGGGAAAAAAGCTTGGCTAGCTCGCGGCACGGCTCGGAGGGGGTTGGAGAGGAAGGATTTCAGTTCAATTTGTTGGGAGGAGGTGTGACAAGTACTCGTATTGAGTATGAGAGAAGACTATTTTGGTTATCGTGGAGATGGAATAGAGGCGATGTTGGAGTAGCAATTCAAACTTGGTGAAGGCTGTGGGAAGAAGGAAGATGGAAGATGGAAACACAAGCCTTGTTCGTAGGCGGCGATTGAGTTGCGGGATGTGCCCTGAACTGGGCGAGCTTTGGGCTAGTCAGGCCTTGACGGCTAGTGCCACAAAAGCAGCCAAGGACGAGATGCGTTGTGAGCACATGCATGAGACGCTATTGAGCGCCGGTGCGGTGGCGATGAGTTGGGACGGGATGGGATGAAGGATGAAGAGCAGATAAGAACATGAGAAGATGGGAAGCGGGAAAATAAGGCTGATCTGATGGCTGTGTTGGTCGACCCCATACGAGTACGATACGTGCATTGTTCTGGTGTGATGTTCAGGCAGCTGAGTTGAGACTCAGGCTTGGTTGTCTGTCGTTCTGTTTGAGACAGCAGATGATGCCCAACAATGAATGCCGTGAATTTTGCTGCGCATGTTTCTGCCTGGAGACTCTCCACAGTTGAGATGTTTTTTCTTCTTATTTTCTTTTCATTTTGTTAATGTCGCCACCTTGATCAAATCCTCCAGTCGTTGTGCATCAATTCATGAAAACACCATCACATGCTCTGCTCTTTATTTGCGCGCGAGTTCCGAGCACGATAAGCGGGCTTTCGTGTCTATGGAGCTCTGGGCAGCCAGAAATTGGCCCCAATTGCTTGGATCGGAAGCATCAACTTACCCTACAAAGTGCACTTTACTTGATGTGTACAAACAAATGCATCCAGCAAGGCAGAATGACTTACATGAACATGAACCTACCTCGAGATTGGATTTAATCTCTTGCGTCTGCAAGGTCTGGCAACCTGTGTGGAAGCCGGCCTACATAGGTATGTAACAAACCTGGGCGCTTTTTCTTCGTCTGAGCTTCTGTCCTTCCACTGCACAGACAGGCATCTTGAGATCGAGGGACTGGCGCTACCCCAGATGTACCTTAAAAAAGAAGCAGAGCGGGGACCGCTAATAAAGTCGCCCCTTTATGCTTGGTGCGTTTACTTGCACTTCCAACGAGAGCACGGACAACGGGAGTACCTGTCAAGTATTTTTAGTCACGACGGCAACATTGCCGGAAATTTACATGAGAGAATATTTTACTCTCTCAAATGAGATGGAGCCCGCTGTGTAATTTGTAATTGATGCCATCTGCACGAACATTCGGGCCGCCAGACTCCATCCAAAGCTGCTGTCACTATTACGAGGACTAACAGCAACTCTCGATGGTATCCATACACGATACTCATGTCGTCGGATATGGGCTCCCGGTCCTTGTTCTGTTAGCCGATTGTGCTAGCAGAGCAGCGGCAGCACTACTGTAGCAGTCATTCCACCTTTTCGCTTGCAGCCGTTAATCGGAGTCGGCAGTTCCTGGTTTTATGCACCTACTAGCACACTTGCTTGTGATGCTGCTCAAATCGGACCTCGTCGGTTATAGCTGGAGGCATCGCTGACGAATGGCTGCAAACCGCAGCGCTGCCAAATCCAAGGCCTCTGCTGTGGTTCGGCCACGTACGCCCTCAAAGAATGTATTCCTGCCTGGAGGTCCACTGCTGCATGTCGCCCCCAGCGGCAGACGATGGATTACAGTACAGTATACGAAGTTGGAGTCCGGTGGCGTTTGAGTGGCCGATTTGGTGGTTTTGGCTGATGTCATGACATGCGGCATCCACCCCCTCTACGAGTCTAGGGTCTTGTTTGGCCTCAATCGTGGCCTGCATGCCTCGCTGCATGTACTCCGTAGTGTATCATGGATATCCCGACTGTAAGCAGGCGCAAATGCATGTACCTGTAGGGAGACGCTCTGCTCCACTGCAGCGAGACCTGCCGTTTCGGATGCAGAAAAACACCCCTTACTTGTCTGGAAAAACACCAGACAATCGGCGAGATGCGCGTGCGAAGCTGTGCCGGCGCAGCGTCAATGCTGTGGTGCCCGACCTGACAAGGCCCGATGATGGTGACGTGAAGCAATTGATTGCCAGCCCCCTATCTTGTTTGATGGATGGATGTGATATGAATGAGATTGGATGAGATTCGCACCGGCACGTGATCGGGGCGAGACAAGATGGGACGCGAATTTGGGACTGGAATTAGGGGAAGCGAAGCGGCTATGACGATGGCGACAATTGAAATTACATGCCCGGCCATGTCATTAAACGCCCCGAGCCACTGGCCGCCGCCGCGTGCCAACCTTGACCCAAACAAACAACAAAAAAAGACTGCAGCCATCACCAAAAGCAGGGAAATCGAGTGGTCAGGCAGCCGTTAATTGAAGCATCGCTCCGTACATCGCCAGCTGCCAACTGAACTGAAGCAGCATCGCAACATACCTACATACAATACATACGCTCTCTCTCCACCCACACCAACTTGGCACATACTCACAGGCTTCTTCCGGCGTGTTCCTGGCGTCTTCCCTCTGCTAACGCATGTCGCCTCGCTGCAACCCACCGACTAAACCGGTCTTATAAGACGCCCAAATGGCGTCTCCGCCCAATACAGAGCCGCCACGGCGTGCAGCAACAAACTCCAGGGACAAAGACGCAGGCCTATCGCAGTCACTCAGCCAGCTGTCACTCGGCCAGCGTGGCCCGCGATCCCCCGGATTATCGCCATTGCCCTCTCCCTCGACGCCGCTCACGCCTTTAAATCTCTCTCGCCATGCCTCCCCTTCTTCGTCTGCTCTCACTCCCTCTCTCAGTCCCTCAGGCAGAGAGTCGCGAGCCGCAACCCCCACCCTCGTCCGCAAAGCCTCGATGAACTCCCTGCACTCGGCAAACGGCGTCGGCCCTTCGCGGTCTTTATCCAGGCGCTCCAGCCTGGGGCAGGTTGTTTCACCGGGCTTGAGGGCGTCGTTTGGAGCTCCCGAGCCTGAGTGGCGGCCGCCAGTCACGCCCAGCTCCGTGGCGAGCGGCCACTTCAAGGAAGAGCTCGAGGCCCATCACGGGCCCGTGTCCACGCTCTACACCGAGACCGTGGTTGTGCTCAACGATGCCGTCTACGGCCACCGCTTCGCGCGCCCGCGCACCCCCAAGAGTGCCCTCAGCAACATTGTGGAGCGGCCTGAGCGAATCAAGGCCGGCATCCTGGGCGTGGCCGCGGCTTATGTGCGTCTTGGTGAACGTCATAGCGATGGTGCGCTGCCCATCCTGCCAAAGGGCAATGTTCACATGCTGCCCAGCATCCCCTTTCGCATCCACAAGACGGACCGGAGGCTGCCGCTGCTGTCCCCCGCCGTCACCAACGTGCATGGCACCAAGTGGATGGAAGAGCTAAAGAACATGTGTGAGTCTGCAGAGGCGGTCTTGGCTCGTGGAGGAAAAGAGCTGCAGAGACCTGCCGGGACTGCGACAGCGGAGAAGCTTCACGAGGGCGACTTGTACCTGTGTAGCGAGTCACTAGATGCCATTGAGGGTGCTCTGGGCGCTGTGTGTGAGGGCGTGGATGCCGTCTTCTCGGCTGGGCCGCGCCGTGCATTTGTTGCCGTTCGGCCTCCGGGGCACCATTGCTCTGCCAACCTCCCGTCTGGCTTCTGCTGGGTCAACAATGTCCATGTTGGAATTATGCATGGCATCCTGAACCACGAACTGACTCATGCTGCAATCATTGATTTTGACTTGCACCACGGAGATGGCTCTCAGGCCATTGCTTGGGCGCACAACTCTCGGTCGATGGCTGCCACCAAGAGCCATGCCGCCTGGAAGAGGACATCCATTGGTTATTTCAGCTTACACGACATCAACTCATATCCTTGCGAAAATGGTGAGGATGACAAGATTATGAAAGCCAGTATTTGCATCGAGAATGCCCACGGTCAAAACGTCTGGAACGCCCATCTCCAGCCATGGAAGACAGTTGAAGATTTCTGGGACCTTTATGAGACCAGGTACACGATACTTCTCGACAAGACTCGTAGCTATCTTAAAGCGCAGGCAGAGAAGCTACAAGACGCAGGCGCCAAACCGCGGGCCGTCATCTTCCTGTCCGCCGGCTTTGACGCCAGTGAATGGGAGAGTGCTGGAATGCAGCGTCACAAGGTCAATGTGCCCACAGAGTTCTACGCGCGGCTCACACAAGATATTGTTCAGCTTGCTGCAGAGGAGGGCCTCTTTGTCGAAGGCCGCATCGTCAGTGTCTTGGAGGGTGGTTATAGCAACAGGGCTTTGACTTCGGGCATTCTCAGCCATCTGAGCGGTCTTGTTGGGAAGCAGAACGTGCCTCGTCAGGGCCGTCTTTCTTTCGGGCAAAGTGCCTACAACGACGATGACGAGTACTTTGGACAAGCGTTATCTTCCATAAACCCTTACGATTCTTCGTGGTGGTCGGCTGATGAACTTGAGAAATTGGAGGCCACAGTAGGACTCCCTGTTGTCACACCAAAGAAGCTGCGTATGGTTACTCCTCCAACCTATTGTACACCGACCCAGGCTTCTACGGCAAGGGCCGTGGATCCCCTCAAGATGCGACGAAGCATGTCCACTCTGGTCAACAGGTCTACCACTTCTAGCCGATCTCCATCTCCCTCGCCCCCTGAGGTTCCGTGGACGGTCGCTGCCAACGAGCTCTCAAAGCTCCTCATCCCGCAGGATCGCCAAACCGACAGCTACACGGCCGATGACTTGAATCCAGAGGCAGCTCGCGCGCGGCAAAGTAGGCAATCCACTGCCACGCCGGATCTCGAACGGTCAACATCAAGAATGTCGCTTCGTGATCGCAAGCCAAGGGCAATTGATCCCATTCAAGAGGAGAACAGTGCTCGGCAGACAAGGGACCGGAGACGAACTGTAGGTACTCCAGCAATTGCGGCAGAAAAGGTGAGCATGCAATTTACAACCCCCTGCCTGCCCTCTTTTACATCAAACAATAATTAACATGTGTTATCAGGCAACTGCTCGCGGCCAGACACCGCAGCCTCTTATTGGCTTGCCTCCCAAGGGAAACAATCGTCGGGTTAGTACGTCGTCCGTTGCTCCCACGCAACAGCGTAGCGTCTCTCGTGCCGCTACGATCAACGAGGAGTTACCGCTTCGCCCTTCAACATCTGCGGGTCCCGTCTCAGGGAGGCCTATCTCAATGGCAGGCAACCAAGCGCAGAGCTCGGGTTCTACCGGAAGAATCGCTGTTAGAAGATCACGGCCGACCACGGCTCATGGTGAGCCGGCCCTCAGGTCACCGATGCATGAAGCCGGAAAGGAAAGTCCTGCAGAAACAACTACAGCAACTGCAGGTGCAAGGCTGGACGCTACTATTGACGACATGGATAAGATCACCAAGGGGATCAAGAAGATCAAGATCAACCTAATAACCCAATCACAGAAGGAGGCACGGGAAAAGGCTCGCATTGAGGCCGAACAAGCCGCTGCTGCAGCCGCCGCTGCCGTCGCCAAGTCAGAGCTGCGCACGTCATCTGCCAGCACCAACAGATCCGTAGAGTCTAGCGGCCTCAAGACGCCCAACAGCTCCAGGCCCACAATCAATGCCGCATCCCCAGATGGCACCATGCCGGCGCTATCGACTGCTTCTGAGAGTAGCCTATCAACGCCTAATTTGGAACATTTCACGCCACGAACTGTTTCTCCTGAATCGAGACAGGCTGTTCCAAACGTGAGCTCCCCTCGCTCGACGAAAGCGGTCGATGAGACGGCCGATTTTTACCAGTACCAGCCTGAAGGGCCACCTCCGGTCTCAATTGCTCCTCAGGAGCCGCTGAAGTGGATGCCCCCGACACTCCCGGCTGGCAATCCAATGGTCATGCCTGGCCTCCTTAAGAAGAAGAGCAGCGCGCTTTTCCAGTATGGCAGCAGCGGAACCATTCCCTTTGCTCCCAAGCAATCGGCCAACCGCACCCCTTCACCCCAGAACAAGGCTCAGAGGAAGCCAAGTGGTACCATCCCACCGAGGAAGTAAAATGTTACTGTGAAACAGCAAAAAAAGGAGATGGTATTAGATTTCTTATGTCACTCGGACGGTACGGTACGGAGCACGGAATAGGTAGGAGTTCATTTGCCCTTTATTTTGCCTGTTTAGCGCTTGTTGAAGCTCGTTCTCTCTCTTTTTTTTCGAGACCAACTGTTTTCTAGCTACTATGCACCCCCTTTGCCAAACTTGGCACCAGCCTTTGGAATGCTGGGCTGCTCTCATTACATGATACCCGTTCCCAAACAAAGAAAAAACAAAAATCTTGTCGGAAGCTATTTATTCTACTCTCTATCTTTTATAGATGGTCTTTTTGAGTTCCTTCTATATCTTAATCTTGTATGGCCCCCTGAAACCAAATCTTGTAGCCTATTATGGCCTATTGTACCTCTATTTTTCAGAATGAGAAAAAGTGAAGTGTCTTATTGTACCTCTAATTTCCAGGATGAGAAAAGTGAAGTGTCTTATTGTACCTCTAATTTCCAGAATGAGAAAAAGTGAAGTGGTTTTTATGCAAAATTTCGACGAAATTCGCTGAGAGGTATGCCCCAATCGGTGAGGTGCGCCTTTTCGGTTTCTCCTGCTTCGGGGTGGTTTTCGCGCTCAAAAGTCCAGACGTGCTTTACGCCGAGGCTTTCGAGGAATGTGAGTGCGCGGCTGTAGTTTGTGGCGACTTGGGCGATGCCGTGGCTGTCGTCGGACATTGTGAATTTGCCGTTCAGTTTGAGCCATTCCTATGACACGGTTTAGTAAGATGTATCTTGGTATCTTGGAGAGGAAATGCTCTCATATAAGGTAGGATCTGCATGTTAGCTTACCTCTGAAATGATTCGGCCGGGATAAGGCTCGTCGAGGCCCTTTCTCAGGGCCGCCGAGTTACACTCCAACCAAGCCCCAATCTTCGCAGCATACTCAAGATTCCTCCGAATCTTTTCCCAAACGCCTTTCCACTGTCTGACATCTCTGCCCGGGTCTTCACTCATAAGACGAATGAGATCAAAGTGGCCGACAATGCGCGGTTTCAAAGCCCTTAGCATCTCATACTGCAAATCATAGTAATCCTCATAAAGTCGTTCCTCTGAACCTCCAGCTGCGGCGACGGCAGCAGCATACGTTGCTTTGTCGTAGTCGATGGGGGTGCTGTGGACGTGATGGACGGAGCCGATGAAGTAGTCGACGTGGGGGGATGCGTCGAAGAGGGATAGGACGAGGGGCGCGTATGAGGGGCGGATGAATTCTGCTTCGAAGGCGATGATGATGTGGATTTGGGGGGAGTATTTCTTTTGGAGGCGGCGGGCTTCGAGGATGTAGGCTTCGTGGCGGGGGGGAAGGGCTTGGAGGGAGGCTTGGGGGTCAGAAAGCTAGGGGGTTTGAGAGTTAGATACTATTTTATGAGGTTGGTGATGATAGATGGGTGAGTGAAGGGGGTATGAGTGAGTGGTTGTGTGAGAGGGTGAGTGAGAGAGAATGAGTGACATGTGAATATGTGATGGAGGGGTTAGGGGTGACTTGAATGCTGTGTAACGCGAGGCAATAAACCAAGTTTGGAAATAAATGAACGAATGACAAAGTGAGACATACCTCTTCAGGATACAAGTCTTGTTCTTCATAGCGAGGCATGTGCTCTGTCAGGCCAATGGTTTTATACCCAAGAGAAATAGCGTGCTTGATAATGTCCTCAAGCTGGTCGACGGCATGGCCAGGGCAGAACTGGCCCGAATGGGCATGCATTGTGAACGCCATTGTGACTGAAGTTTTTAACAAACAGAAAGCAAACAGCCTGAAGTCTGGGCTTTTAAATCTATATATACTTGATATTAAATCGTGGTATCTTATAGTTTCCAAGGTTGAGTTTAAAGAGATGAGGCGCTTCTATTTTTTTTTGCTGCGAGATCGCCGTGTCGACGGGAGGCCCACAATTTTCCTTCCTGGACCCGGATTCGGTAATCTCGGGACCCGTGAGGCGGTTCTGGGAGATCATTGGTCTGTTTGGGAGCGAAGGATGATTTGTATAAGACGGTGACTTGTGATTGAGGCTATATAACGCTGCTATCGAATGGCATAGGCAAGCAAACCAAAACTCTATATGGAAATTGCCGGTGAATAACAAAGTATGTACAGCCATCATCCGCTTTGAATTTGATGCTTGACTCGCTGCATCTGCGGCCTTCACTTGATTCGTGCAGATGCGCGCACCAGCCACAGAGCGACAACAACTCTCTAGCCACAATATGAGCCATGTGGCTCCGACCGAGGCAGATTTCTTATCAACATCACAGAACTTCTGGTTGGTTAACTGGCCGTCACATAATCACGTGGTATGCAAGGATCTTTTGATAAACAATCAGAAATCGAATTCCTTCATACGGAAAAGCCCCGCTTTATTTCAACAATACCGATTAAGCTTCATTCTGGGAAGGAGCACCAGCTCCGCTCCACAAGAGGGCTTAGAGTTGATCCGACTCTTCAACTTCAACCAGGCAACCAAGGTCCTTTTTCTTCCCCTTCTGCTTCTAAGATCGGCACTGTCGTCAGCTTCTTAATACGTGAAACGACTCTATCAAACACTGCCACGCCAACTAGCTCTCTGCTGCCTGCCGCACGAGGTAGCCAAAGTAGCGTCCTGAAGCTAAATGGGGGCACAGCCGGCAATCGGAGCGACAAAAGACGGGGGTGGCATTGCAGCAGCGATTTTAAATCCGTGGGAAATAACATGGCGTCAAACGACCCTCGGCAGGAGACGGGGCGAAAAGCTTGACCTGGCCGCTCGGACGTGGTGAGAACTAAGCACACTGGACGGGCGGATGAACCTGTCAAAAACACCAAAAAGCGAAAAGAGGGTTGTCTCCCCGTATCTGCTGCATAGTGAGGCTGAGAATGGCGGGCTTGACTAAATTTCGGGAAACCGGCAACGGCGGCGCGTTAAAGCTCGACGCCAAGCTCGACTCGATTAAGCGCCCAGATGGTTGTTTGACGTCTATTGCGGCTGATGCTAGCCGAGGGCTTCAAAGAGCTTCGTCTTTCGTCTTCATCTTGATGAAGAATGAAGAAATAGGCAAGGACTAGACGCGAGTGCATACTGCCTATCGAGTATAACACAATCAACCGCCGCTTTGAACAATCACAAATCATCAAACCGTTTATCCCTCACCTTCAACGTTGGATTCTGCCAAAAGGTCCGCGGGGGGAAGCGCGGGACCACTTGCATCCAATATTGATCTGCAGGCTGAATTGGCCCCTTGTTATTTCGACCTCGGACTGCATCTGTGCTAATTGGCCGCCATACCAAATGTGATGGACCTCCAATCAGGGCTTCGTCCCCGACGCTGAGAGTTGGTGTGCGGCTTTGCGTTCCGCGACGGAATTTACGGCCTCTGTCAAGTGGCCTAGTGCCCAAAGGGTCTTCCCAATGTGCACTGGTAGAGTGTCGAGAATGCCTCGCCCCGTGTTTGCAAACGAATGAGGCGACGACAAGTGCAACGACCCCTGCAAGAAATTCATGGCCCGCTCCAAAGGTCACGATGCTAGATGCTATCGGGCCATGAATCCCCACGCCAGCATGCTAACGGGAATAGCTTTATAATACTGCTGGGATGCCGGATCAGAAATATCAGTGCGCCCTCCTGGCGATTTTGTCTTTTCTCATTGTGCTGCTCTCCGTGAGAACCAAAACCTGTCTAAAGGGTGGCACCTACAAGCCGGATTTGCTCACCATGGTCAAGATGCAGAATCTACCGACTTCACTCGCGCTGCTAGTCTCTTCTCTTCTTTTCGCGTCGAGTTCCTCAGCTCTGCACATCAGAGCTCGTCAAGCTGATACTCTTCCCACGCCAGTCGCGCATCTTTCCAATGGACCAGCCGCGGCATTCATCACTCCTGGTCCTTCTCTGGAAGTTCTGGGAGACTTGATGCTTGCACGCGCACTCCCAACTATCCCTGCGTGTGCCACTGCCTGCATTGCTTCAGCCGTCACTAGATTAACAAATTGCAAGTTGGGTGACACTCGCTGCGAATGTAACAATGCGAGCGCCGTCAACAGTGGTGCAGCGGTTTGTGTCAACAGTGCTTGCGGATATATTACTGCTGTCCGTAAGTGATATAGATGAAGCACTGTTCGTGATGTAAAAAGTTGAAGCTGACAATGTTCAACAGAGGCCCAGGTGGCAGGAGAAGAGATTTGTATAAGTGTGCTCGCTGGACTTGCACCTAGTAGTAACAACCCTGGAGCCACTCCCACCGGAAACAACTCTCCCGGACAAACAGCTGGCTCATCGCCGTCGAACGGATCTCCGAGCCCCAGCAACGGCTCAAGCGGCGGTTCAGGCGGAGGGTCCAGCGGAGGATCGGGTGGTGGATCATCAGGATCATCCGGGTCGTCTGGTTCAAGCGGTTCAAGTTCAACACTCCACAGGCCCAGCAAGAGACTCTCCAAAGGTGCCATTGCTGGCATCGTTGTCGGTGTTGTTGTCGGTGTTGGTGCCGCTGCCGCAGCTATCTGGAGGCTCTGCCTGAACAAGATGAAGGGAGGAAGCACGCCTGCAGCCGGAGTCGATCCAGCAGCTGCCGCTGCAGCACCCGTCGTTGTTGCTCCCGTCCAGACTGCGCAAGTTTCTCCCATGGAACCTTTCAAGCCATCGGTTACTCCTCAGACCGTCTCGAGCGTATCACCCGCCCCGGGCTCTGTCGCTACAACCTCACCGATATATCCAAACCAATATTCGAACGCTGCCGAGCTACCTAATGGTTCATATCCACAGCCCCCTGCCGCATATGCGTATCCTCCGCATCCAATGGGCCAGACATATCATGAAGCGCACGTACAGCCGCCGGAAGTCCCTGGTGATACGCATTTACCGCAAGAGTTGCACGGCGGCGGACCAGTCTACGAGATGGGCACCCATTAAAAAGGAGGATCGGGATGGGATGAGTATACGTAAATAATAAATGAGCTAGCTAATGTATGTAATCTAAACAAATGATATCCATGTCTATTTCAAATTCTATATATATAAAATACACCGCTCAATTGCACAACTTCAAGGGGGAATCAAATCGGAATAATACAAAGGAAATATTAAGAACGCTCAAAGCCCCAGATATACTTTGACTTCCACCAGGGCTTTTTGGCAACTTCGTCTGTTCTGTTGTTATACCCTTCTTCTTGAACATCGTGCTTCCCAACGATATTCAGAAACACTTCGTTCAGCGTCGTAGGGCTAACGCTATGGTGTGCGATGCCCAAATACTGCTTCTGCTCCTCCAGCATAATAAGCAATCTTCCCCTAGCACTCTCACTACTACTCGCCACTCCACCCTGCGCCGGCACCGCGGACGAAGGCATCGAGAAGCGCATCTGTCCATGGTACGTCTCCTGCTCCACGGACGCTCCAGGGAAGTTATTCAGCACCCAAGCACGAAGGTTATCCATCTCCTCCTCCGAAGAGTGAGGCGCAGTCTTACTGACAAGGTGAACGTGCAGCGTATCCCCAAAGCGGTGGCGAAGCTTCTCCGTCGTCCCGAGGGCGAGCATGCGGCGAGCCATGATGCCAGCGCGGTTGGCCAGCGCGTCGGCCTCTTCCATGCTGTGCGTTGTGAGAAGGATAGAGCGGCCAGGGACGATGGCCTCGAGGGTACGCCACATGATGCGTTTAGCTGCTGCGTCGAGACCGGAGGATGGTTCGTCGAGGAGGATGACGGGCGGATTTCCTGTGAGGGCTATGCCGAGGGAGAGTTTGCGCTTGTTGCCTCCTGAGAGGGTATGTGCCATGACGTCTGCATAGGCTTCTAGTCCGACGGCACGGATAACAGCTGGAACTTGGTGGTTGATATCAGAGATACCTCGAAGGCGGGAGTAGTGGCGGAGATGCTCGCTGACGGTCATGTTGTCGATGGCATCAAACTGAGGGCACACGCCGAGATTCGCTCTGGCAGCGGCACGGCGTTTGGTAATGGAGACGTTTTCGATAAACACATCTCCGCCGTTACGGCTCGGTGCAATGTCGCCTCGTATAAGTGAGATCGTGGTGGATTTACCTGCGCCGTTGGGACCAAGGAGAGCAAATACTTCGCCGTGTTCGACTCCAAAGGTGACGTTATCGACGGCAGTATTCTTGCCAAAGGCTTTGGTTAGATGTGCGATGCGAAGACCATCGGATTGGCCGTCTGGGCCATCGACGCGGAGTAGCTCATCTGCAACTTCTGGATCGTCAACCTCGGGAGACTTCTTGGCCTTTTCAGGGGCATATCGACCAGCACCGCTCTCAATCCAGACTACTATAGAGAACCAGAAGATGGCTTGCAGAATAAGATATAGCAGAGGACCACCGTAGGCAGTCATTGCTGCAGGATTAGCTCGAAGCTGATCGTTGTCGCAAGTAGTCGAAAAGATGTTTTGGCCAACCATCAGCGTGCGAATTAGTGAGCCCGTAGGGAAGATAGCGGCAATGACCCAATGCGCTATGAGAACGTCTCGGTCGGTGTTTGAGGCTGGGGAATAGGTAAGAATAAACAGGTATGTAATTATGTAGACGGCAAATCCAAGTGATTGAACGACAGAGGTCATGGCGTAAGTTGCCATTGCAGTGTCGCAAATGAGAGAAAAGAGATAGGAAATGATGATTGTTGTCAGCCCATAAAAGATGAAAATTGGGAACAGATAGCCTCCATTGTACCATGAATTCGAGGAGACGACAAATATCATGGCAGTCAAGATCATGGGCACAACAATAATGCCAAAGTCGAAGATGACATGTGCAGCCCAAACCGGTAGAGTACGAACACCACTCGAGTATTGTAAACTGCGAACATTCTTGAGCCTCTCTGAATTGGGATAGAGACCAAAGAGACCGGGGAAAATTGAGAAAGCCACAGCGAAATACACCACAAGTTGGAGCCCTCTGCCAGTTGAAGGAGCGACAGGATAGTCAAACGCTTTGTATTCCGTTGCAATGGTAGTGTTGGCGAGTATGGTATTGAGGAAACTCTGACCTATGACCGCAGAGTACATGGAAAAGTTGTCGGCTTTGAAGGCCAACGTCGGTGCTGAGTTCGAATCGCCAAGCCACAAGCCGGCGGGAGTAACAGTCCTCCGGTTGTTTTCGACATAGTCTTCAAGGGACGAGAGGGAATCTACCAGATCGACGGTGACATTTCCAACAGTGGTAGAACTGTCCCGGCTTCGAAGGCTTGTCGAGCTTGGTAGAATTGGTTTAAACAAATCGTCTAAAGAATTGCCAAACTGAGAAGACGGGCCGCCTGCAAGATGAGCTGTATCCAAGAGCTTGAAGAAATCATTATTTGAAGAGTGGCTACTTCTTTGTGTGGGTGAGCAGCCAACCAAGTCGTCGTTGCGAACAAGAATCTGGATGACTGAAGCGGCGATGATGGGGATCAGAAAGGCAGCCGCGTAAGGGAGCCAATTTGTCTTGAAAACTGTAAATCTCTTTCTTAAAAGTACGCCCGTCTGCTCAAGCATGCCAATCTGTCGCCCCGTGAGCAACGCCAAATTTTCGCTAGCGATGGGTGTATCGCTCGCAACTTTGGCAACCTTTTCGTTAATGACATCGGGTGGCCGCTGGAGCCCCTCGCCATGAACTTCCTCAGCCAAGTGAAGAAAGACATCTTCGATGGTCGGGCCAGAAGATTTGTATGGAATACCAGCAGCTTCTAGAGCCCGGATGACCTTGGCGGCCTGATCTGACGATGACGACAGGTAAGTAACGTTGTTTGTAGTAACCTTTTTTGTGACACCTTCAATATCGGGCACAGCGTTCAAAGTCTTTGGATTGAGTACGTGGATACGGTAGCCAGCACCAAAAGTGTCTTTGAGCTGCGCAGAGGAGCCTTCAGCTCTCAACGTTCCCTTGGATAGGATGGCAATGTTGTCGGCAAGCAAGTCTGCTTCATCGAGGAAATGGGTAGTCATGATGATTGTCCGGGAACCGCGCTCTTTCAGGAGAATGTCCCAAATTTTTCTTCGCGACAGCGGATCGATACCAGAAGAGACTTCATCGACACAGCAGATGGAGCTTCCACCAACCAACATCATCCCAAGCTGAAGCTTTCTCTTTTGGCCACCCGATAGAGTTTTTGACCAAGCTTTGGCCTTTGAGCGAAGCCCAATGGCGTCGATCAAATCTGCAATCTCATTGTCAGGCGTCTTGTTGTGAGGATTTTTTATACGGCTAAACAGTCGGATGTGTTCCTCGACGGTTAGATCATCCCAGAGGACGTTCTGCTGGGGGGCGAATCCAAGACCGCCGGATGTATCGACAGACATATTGCCACTGGTGAAATTGCTAATACCAGCAATGGCGTCAAGAGTGGTACTTTTACCGCTGCCATTTGCACCCAATAATGCCAAAATCTCGCCCTTCTTCGCCGTCAAAGTCAAGTTATCCACAGCAACCACCTCGGGCCTTGGTGGTGAGACGAAGGAGAAGAATTTACGAATCGGACTTGGTTTGAAAATTTTGGTCATGTTGTCGATACGAACCGCATCTTGAATGCCGCCGGCAGGGGTTTCAAGGGCGGTTGACGACCGAGTTCCCGTGCTCACACCGTGTATGGCCTGCTCTACAAAGGCAGCGGCAAATGGATACACAGCCATCTGGATAATGAGAAAGATCCAATGAACAATGCCAGGAAGATTTGAAGTGTGGCCTGGCGGTAGGTGTATCAGATTCGTTGCTTGTCCGTACTGCTCAAATCGAGCAATGTAGATGATGAAATAGATAAAGTTGCACGGAGTGAAGAGTAAACTGAGGACGGCGACTGTCGCGGTATTGGGATGCGGAATCACTTGAGCTATTATACCGAGCACAATCCAGATGACAGACGTCACTATGCTAGAGAGTTGAGCCTTTTTAAAGAACGATGCTCCAAGGAGAGACATGGATGTCATGGCAATACCGCTGAGAATGAAAAAGATGATGAGGATGCCAAAGCTAGTGTTTGTCCAGATGGTGACTCTAGCAACAATAGATGCAACGATCCAGCCTGGCATATAGGTCATGGTAAAGGCGTGATGGTGGGAGATGAGCCTGGCGAATTGACGGTGCCACCCTTGGCTGGTGGGCATCATGGCGTCAATAAGCTGAGATAGGCCTCTTTCCCTCTCGATGGCGATGTAGCCGGGCATATGATAGCAGACACCAATCATACCGGTAATGTAAGCAACGCTGAGATAGTTGATAAATGACTTCTGGTATTTACGCCGGACATCAGCCTGGCGCTCATCCTCAGTCAACTCGGTATAAGCGTATTGCTGCGTTGTTGAAGGAAAAGAAGAGCCAGACTTGAGGCCGGCAATGGCAGCATCAACAGCATGTTGGAGAGGCAGTGCATAAATCTGGGCATCGTTGTCGCCCTTGTCCGTCTGGAAACTATTTCCAAGACCAGCATCTGCACGCAGAGTGTAGTTCCAGAAGCCATCGCTGCCTTCATCAGGGGAAGAATAAAACACCACGGCGCCGAAGCAGTTGGATGTGCCACGGATAGTACTCCGGCAGGTATATCCCAAGTCGTCTTCGTCTTGTATGATCGTCGCATTCTTGCCGGCTCCCTTGACAATATCAGAAACAGTGTCGATGACATGCCCTATGTCACCACCAGTGTGACCACTATTGACAAAGACGACCGTGTTTCGGCCACCGTCAGATTTGGAGAGAGCATTATCGAGAGAAAAGATGTCAGACGGAGAAGCAACGCCAAACTTGTCGTTGGGCTGAGTAAACTTTTGGCCAATGCCCAGGTAGACAGTGAGGACAATGGGAAGAACGAGAGCGCTGTAAATCGTCGAGACGGTATGTCGGAGGATGATGATTCTGAGCGTCTTCTCTGTCAAAGCCCAGATCTGGCTGTAGAGAGTCATGGTGGGCAGAGACGGGGTTTGCCCTTGTCGTATATTTGTCTTTGGTTTGGTGTCTCCCATGCACAGAGAGAGTGACTGAGGATGACGAAGATGATGTTAAAGAGTGAATGCTGTCGTCACACTTGGGCGAGTGGTGACGACAAGACTAGACGCTTGATTTGAATCAGCTGTAGGAATGATTCAGATCCAAATAGGAAGCAGGGCTAACAAAGACGGGAGGATCATTAGGTTTAAATACATTGACATCCATGAGAACCTAATGCGTTCGTCCGTTGTCTCGGCCATCAAGGCACTAGCCAGGAGAGTGTCGCAACGGCCGCCATGATGCTGGAGGATTGATCCGCGTATTAGCGACAGGGATCAAACGTGTGGCTGCGTCTCGTTTGGCTCGGTTGTTTTACTTGTGAGGCATTGAAAAAGGCAAAAGGAGAAGAGTTGATACTCGTGCCTAGCTGCGCCATGATGTCGATGCTGGTGTCAGTGGCTGGTCTCGATCCAATGGAGGGGATATAGGGCTCCAGCTGCCCTGAAAGCCCCGTAGGATCCCCTGTCAGCACGGCCTTTAGTGAAGCCCCAGCTAACCACAGGCAGCTAGCAGCGCCATATTTGGCCCAGAATGGCTAAGGTGGTCGCTAAATGTTGCGCTGTGGGGCTGGGGAGAATCAGCGCCACGTACTTCCCAAACGGGACCAAGAAACATTGATGCGAATCTCGACAAAATGAAAGGTGGTTAAATCAGATGGATATCATAGAAATAGACTTAAACCCTAAACGTAGCAGTCGCGGCGCTGCGACTCTTCTAATCTCAGCACAGTTGAAGGACTGGACATTAAAGGAATCTTGACACCCAGTAGTTGCACAGCCTCTTGGAAGCAATCTCCAAGTCTGTCTACATGTATGTACATTCAACATCAAATCACAATCAACCTCGAGTTTAGCATGGCGCCACTTCGCTCCTTTGCTACTGTACTTCCACACACGTTCAATGTAATTCCCGGGTGTTACGAGCAATACGAAACCCAAGCGAACAATGCGGAACTGAAGCCTAATTCCTAACTTGTTCGTAGCGCCGATCCTTCGAGACGTGGGTCGCTGGTATTCGCACTAGCACTTGACGCATGAAAGCCAAGCACTCTAAAAGCAAATACGCGCAATACGGCACCATCGCGAGACCGGGGTCGTGAGGATCCCGAGCTTTGATTGGGCACGGCGAAAGAGGGCGGGTATGCCTTGATCACTTGGGTCGTCTGTTGGTTGGGGAAGCTTTCAGCCCTGGAGAGAGGATGATTACGTGTAGTTCGATATCTGATGCGTCTGGGCATTACTGTAAGCCAATCGTAGTTGAAGAAGAGAAAATTAGATGGCTTTTAATAAAGTAGCCCTTTTTATCGAAATTACGGGCTGTTCTAGAAGGCAGTGTCTTAAAGTATTCGCATCCATGTACATGTAATTGGTGATATCATGGCGCTGATGTCCTTCGGGATTCGACGCTACTTGGCGCATGCATAAATCCTTCACGCAAAATGTCCATGTGTCTGCTCACATTAATTCTGCCCTATTTGGTGATGTATACCTAACTACCTATACCTTCTATAATAGGTGTTGAGAATCACGTGTGGTTTTACGTGATGCTCCTCATGTTGGAAGCCGCGACTGCCCCGTTGGCCGTTTGTCATGGAAGACGATGTCTTCTGTTTGTTTCTTCCTTTTCCCTTCCTTCTAGATGGCTTCCTCGAGACTGGAAAACTAGTGTCCTATTTTCCTTCACAATAGGATAAGAATTCATGTGCGTGGATATGTGTGCTAATGCTACTCATCTTCTTCCCCTGATATATCGAGGCTTGCAATCATCGACTCCAGCTCCAAAACCACCATTTCATAAATAGCCTCTTGAAGCCTTGGCTTCTTCAAATCCTTTCCATACCCAAAATCGCAATCGAGAACTTTCTGAGTCAATTCCTGATACACAGGCCCTAAATAGCATGGCTGCGATGCTAATCGACGGACTCCCTCGATGTCGTTGTGGTCGATGCGCTCCCACCTCCCAATTGCCAGTAGAGCTGCCCCTAGGCTATACAGCGTTACGTTACGCACGCCATGCTTGTATTGCACATCTTCGACTGATTGTGTCAAACTGACGGGAGACTCGACATCCATTAAAGATTCCCCTAGATCAGGCCCGCCATGAATCAGCTCTACGCCAAAGTGTAGCGTCTGGAGCGATAATGTCAAGTCATCGCCTTGTCGGAAGAAAGCAAGGTCTCTGAAGCTCCACACCTCGTTCAGCCAAGGAGTCGAATTGAACTTTAGAACCGCAGAAACGAGTCGATGAGCTAATCGCAGCTGGCCAACGATAGTCAGTCTGTTGCTGGCAGACTGGCCAAGAGCTTCATCCATCAGCATCACGTCGTCTAACCCCATTTTGCCACAACTATGGTTATTCGAACAAGGAAAGAAACAGTGGCGAAAAGGTTCTTGCATGCAACTGTCGATATGCCCCAGGCCGTCCGCTTTGCACACCATATCCGGAGTTGAGCATCGTCTTAGTAGCTCAGGACAGAAATGTCCCGTAAGCTGAAGGTCGTCTGGTGAAACTATGGTGGATTGTGAGGTATTGGTTATCGAGTATTGGGATACTGATTCGGCATCGATATTACCGGAATCAGGCTTATCTCCAATGTCGGAGAATCTGACCTTTGGTCGTTTTCGTCGGCTGTTCTGTGAGTTGTCCACCTCTGGAGCTGGACTCAATAAACTCGCGCTGGACCACATTATGGAGTCCATTGTTCTCGATCTGACTTCTAGTCTGGTCAAGCTTGTTTGGAAGAGAGCTGCCTGATGCAGTTGGGCACCGTAACAGAGGATGGCAATCTCCATCTGTACGTCAGTCTCTGCCTTAGCGTCCAGAAAGAGCTTGACGAAATGTCTCAGGTGAGGTGCCTGTGTGCTAGACCAAGCCGCTGTCAATGCTTCATGGAGCGCCTTGGAAGCCCGTCGTATATCTCTGTATCCCTTGAATTCCAGTGGCAGCCTTCCTGCTCTCTTACATGGCTTCCCGGCTGTATATGACGGAGGCTTTTGGAGTTCGCTGACTTGTTCACGCAGCCGTCTTAATGAGCTATTCGACTTTTCCAGCACGTCGATTTGATCTTCAAAGCTTTTCTTCTCGAATGTAATAGTGACTCGTTTTCTCAGTTTTCGAACGCAGTCTTTTAGTGGCTTCCGCTTTAGTTGCTCGTCCTTGAGAGTAGCTTGAGTTAACAGTTGCATTTACAGCCATTGCCTGCATGTCCCATCTTACCCGTTTTTGCTCTTCTTCTAATGGCGCAAAACATTTAAATGCCTTCTGAAGTGTCGATATACTGTCGTTAATATCGTTGACAATGTCTATCAGCGACATTAAGTTTCTCTCCAAAAGGGCTTCTAATTTCTTCTCCAGGCTATGGGCATGCCATTCGGTGTGTGTTGGATTTTTCATCATGGCTTTGACCATGTCTTGGTTCTGTAAGACCAGCCGCAGCACTAGCTCTATTTCATTGAGGAAATAGTCTCGCTGTGCTCCAAATAATTTCCGTATCCTCTCGACTTCGGCGGAATAGTGGCAGAATATTTTGAACTTGGCGCGAACAGATTTGTACACGTTGACGGAGTTTCCAACCATGGGCAGGATTCCATATGATACAGATAATGGATCCATTTCTGACTGACTGACGACGGCTTCGCTGTTTCGTGCCTATGGGTGCGGAATCTCAGTACAAGAACCTGAGGAGCTGCTGGCCGCCTTCATCAAGTAGGAGTTGAAGTGATGAATGTTCGCACAACCCAAAACAGATTCGAGAGGCAATTGAGGCTGAGCCTCCTCAAACGCATATGTGTACGGAGTACATGCACATGTACATGCATGAGTTCAGCTACAGCTACCTAGCATTGAGCCTTAGAATCCTCCGAATCCGCCCAACCTGCAACCAATCCTTGTCGGCCTCACTAGCAACGCGATTTATTGGCTGATTCAGGCGACTGGCACGCCTCCGCATCTTCAATCGTGGCTATGTCCACATGGAAGCGTCTCATGTGGTCTGTCTGTGTATTGCCAACTTCAAGTAATTTCTCCCTAACAACATTAGCATCGACGTCGCGATCACACATCTGCCAAGAGCAAATGAATTCCAAGTTATCCACCAAGTCGTCGCTGTAATATTCTGCTCCGCATTGTCGCGCCGTTATCTCTTGGGCGGAAGAGTGCCATAATGGCAGAAATTCTCCGATATACCCAGGAATGGCACCAACAGCAACAGGATATCCACCCCAGTGACTACATCGAGGAGACTGCCGAACATAATGAGATTGCCGAACTCTCATCAAGCTTACTGGCTCTCTTTAAAGAAATTGTTCTCGCATTATCGAAGCACACCGAGATCCCTAGAGACGCTCGGATAAGCATTGAACGCAGCTGCAGTGCTCTGATTCTATGGTCAGATGGTTTTGGCATTGCTCAAGGTCGTCTAAACAGCACGTTCAACAAATCACGCAAGCTCCGCTATACGGCCCTCAAGAATTTAGTGCATATTGGACGTGTGCTTATCGAACGTACGCATCTGTCTCTGACTGTACTTTGTTGAATGGTCGACTGAACTGACATAATGTTTGCCGCTGTTTACAGGCTTGGTACCTGCGGTGGATATCTCATCAGAGAAATTACAAGCACTGTGTTCCAGTGCTGAGTTAAATATTGAAGCAGCAGCGGGTCTCGTAACTGAAGAATCCTGTCGACAAAGTGATGATTCTTCCAGTGATGCAGCCTCTAATTTCTCAGACGATGATATTTATGAGATTGCAGAAGACCTCAAAACCGATACTCTCGTCCTATCCGGTCTGGATCCTTTGCTGAAGTACCCAATATTCGACGCTCAGCATGAACATATCATCGAAAGCCATGCTCTCTCTACCTGGGGTCCGGAGAAGAGCTATTCCGATAAGATTGGGAACAGATTCCCTCGCGCAGATGTTTCCCTTACTCTATATCTTGGTCGAGCTAACTATGAACGCTTTCTGCGGTGCCAAGAAGCAAGAGAATATCAGGAAGAAGAAGAGCCCCTGCCTATTGTCAATCAAGAAGCGGGAACCCATGCAGGGACAATAATCTCCAACACTAAATTCCATGATTCCGGTGTCGGTACATCCATAGCACTGACTATGTCCTATGCAGAGACCACAATGAGTTACAATCATGATGGTCAGTCTGTACGCATACCGCCGCTCCCGAAAGAAGCCAAGGCAGGCTCGCCTTTTACTTGCATTGCCTGTGGCCGTATGGTAATCATCACCAATAACTCCGCATGGAAGTAAGCCGCCCAAGCCCGAGAAGCATGATTATCTAGCTAACCAATTGACTATTAGACAACATATATACCTTGATCTTCAACCGTACATGTGCTTGGATCTGTCATGCCCCTATAGCAGCAGTACCTTTGAAAGTCGCGATAAGTGGATTTCTCACCTAGCATTGGACCACGAGATGGAACCCAAATGGGCATCTGCCGAGTGCCCCCTTTGCAGAGAAGAAACAGGCAATGGAAAGATTGCTATTACCAAGCATCTTTCTAAACATCTGGAAGAGGTTTCGCTATCAACTCTACCCGTTGAAGTCGACTCAGACGCAGAGTCCGAGAATAGCCCCGAGTCCAGCAATGCCAGTTCCTCTCTCATTGAGGGAGCCTATGGTGGCATCGATGAGAATGGAGAGACTCTTTCAGTTGAACTTGAAACAGAGTTAGCCTCCAAGGTCTTTTCCAATCTGGTGGACAAACTCAAGGCCGAAAAGAGTCACAAAGCCCAATCTGAGGCGGAAGGAGGGGCATTGCAACAAGCTGCTGATATTCTGGCTGCTTCAGAGGCAGAGAATATGGCTGCACAGTTGAAGAGGACCCAAGAGAATATTGAAGAAATGTTCAGGAAAAAAGAAGGGTCTTCGAAGATGGCAAAACTATTATCTCCGATCAAGTTTATAGATGCCGTTGGTCGAAGGTTTAACTTTCCCGTTCATTTATGCTACACCTGGCAGGTAGGATCTCTTGCCCCCCTCCCCCCCTTCTGCAATTGTCTCTCAAGTATAATTCACTGACATTTTTTGGACAGGAAATGGAGGATTTGATAAAACAGGCATTCTCACAGGTTGACATTTTGGGCCCCCGCGTCCAAGCGGGCCACTATGATTTGACTGGACCTGATGGTAAAATTATTCTTCCCTCTCTATGGGAAGAGACGGTTGAGCCGGGTTTGCATATTACGATGACCATGTGGCCGCTCGACAAAGCACCACTGGCAGGCCTTGGCCCGAAGAAATCTGAACAGCCTCATGACGAAGAAGGTAATAGCGAGAAGGATAACTTATCCGAGAATAACATCCCTTCAAAGGTATGATTCTAAAGTTCCCATGGTGGTGCAGAGCTTGTTTTATTTGCCAAGTACTAAACCACTTTTAAAACCCACAGCAACAACAAGGAGCTCAACACTCAGAGGATGTGCAAAGTGCTCGAATAATTCGGATGAGCGGCCAAAACTTCTTCAGCACGGCCCAAGAGTATTTCAAGGACCAACTGGACAAATTCACAAGATTCCGTGTCATTTTAGACGATATAGCGACAACGGAATGGGTCCCTGAAGCATGGCGACGATCATGCCTCGCATGCAAGATGCAGAAGGTAGGCATATGACTACTTTGTTACAAGTAATTTTCTCATGGCATATAGGTCCTGTGTGATGCCGAAACTCCTTTTTCTTGCACTTGCACAAGATGCCGCCTCATGGGGGTTGATTGCGCTGTTCAGTCCGCCGCGGTATCTCGGCAGCATACAGTCGTGTAGGTTGCTTTGATGCAGTCACTAGGTTTTGCGTACACTGATAATATATTTGCTACTAGCAATGGCGACCAAATACGCCAGGGGATTATCAATATTGGCCGGTTATGCGAGGGATATCCTTCCTTTATGTACGAGCTCAACAGTGTAATGCCGACTGGATATCGAGTCGAAGTCCTAGATGCGTCAACAGTGCGATTTTTTGCGCCAGATAACGAACCAACCATTCTCCAAGTGGGAATGCCAAGAAATTCTACCACAGACCTTGGCAATCGGTCTGATTTTGATGCGGAACCCAATCAGCAGGGCAAAAGTATGTCAGGGGCTCCCAATAGATCTACGCTTGCAAACCAGGACGGCTCCGAAGCTGCCATTACGCAGCAAGAAGAAACATGTAGCCAAGAACCCCTCCAAGAACGTAGACAGAATATGATAATCGCTGACCAGAAGTCTATCTTAGCTCGTTATTTTACTCAACCAACGGAGTCACGCCGGACTACTGACCATCCAGTCATCAATACACCAGACGCACCAGAGCTAGCTTATGACGAGCTCAACAAATCTGCCGTCCCAGCACATCTTCGAAGTCAAAGTGTTCCTCTCTCACAGGCCACAGAAGAGGCTAAATCTCTTAAGTATGGAATCTGGGGACTGGGCTCAAAAGGAGTCTCTGAAGATTGGGACGAGGATTTTGAGTTTGCTGGCAGTGACAACAGAAATGATGGCGCAGTCGAAAGTTATGTGGATAAAAGTGTGGTACGTTGGGTTGCAAGATATGGCACAATTCGAATCTATATACTGACCTATTTCTACCAGCAACGGTTCATTGGCAACCCTCACATATCCAGCCAACTTCTCGAAATACTTCGAGGTGCCCAAAATGGCACTCGTTCCACAGAAAACGCCTATATGGTAGCTAAAGAATTACTTGGTTCGAACTCGGATCTAATGGACGAGTTCCAAAGGGAGCTTACCAAGCTTGATGTGGACCTCTTACAAAGACTTCGAAGTGTATTAAATGATGACTCTGAAGCCCCCGGGGAAGCTGCTGAAACTAAAGGAGACAAAGTTAAGACGGATGTGATGGCTACAGTGAAAGACAAAAACGGCCCCAATGACCCGAATGAACTGCAGTATTGCCTCTGTAATAAAGGGAGTGCTGGTATCATGATCCGATGCGATAATGTTGAGGTAAGTCCAAATTCATGCCCTCGCGATTTCAGATATATCTTCAAAGATACCTTAATCCAGAAACTACCAGACTAATAACGTGTCAGAGTTGCAAATATAAATGGTTCCATTTAGAATGTGTAGGCCTTACTGTTGCTCCCTCGTCAAAGGATAAATGGTATTGTCCTGATTGCCGTGGCCATGTCAATATCGGAGAGAAAGCAAATATTGATTCACAAGTGTTTCCACCCGATCCAACAAACCCCGAATCTGCAATGGACACTGAAGTATGTACTTTTGCCCCTTACGAGATGCTTGGCAACGGGCCCAACAGTACAGTTTGCTAATCAAGTCGATAGGTGTCAACTGGAGAAGGCAGTAAGTCTTCACCTTACAGATCAGAAGTCTCTAATATTTTTACAAGGAGAGAGGTAAATGAAGAAATAAAGGAGTTCACTTATTAATATTTCTCGTGTCTTAGGTACAGAACTTCTCTTCGGTACTCAAGCCAATCTCAATTATCTAGAGGGGCTTGCCAAGTTTCACAAGCAGCAAGGGAATAACTTGAATCGTTTGCCATATGTCGATAAAAAGCCCGTCGACCTTTACCGCCTAAAGAATCTAGTTGAATCCAGAGGCGGATTTGACAAGGTGTGCAAGTCAAGGGAGTGGGCTGAAATTGCAAAAGATCTCGGCTACAGCGGCAGAATCATGTCGTCCTTGTCCACGTCTCTCAAGAATTCGTTCTTGCGATGGCTCTCCCCGTACGAAGAGTATCTGCGTACGGCAAAGCCTAGAGACAACCACCAGCTTGAACAAGAGCACGGCGACCCTAGAAACAAGGGGAAAATACCCTCGATCGGTAGAATCAACTATCCCTCTCCTAATCCAGACATTTATATTTGGCCACCTGAACCGAATGTTCCTGGTCAGGAGGAGAGAGAACCGGCCCCATCTTCCACTATCACATCACATCTGCCTCCTCCAGTCATGGCTGCAAGTGGCGTTGTCACCAATCGTGAACAAGACAATAACGGTGAGTAATGCATACCTAGTACATCATTCATACACGTTGACAACCCTAGATTGATGTGACTTGAATATAGATTCTGAACTATTATCACCCTTTGGCGATAGGCGGGAAATATCTGATAATGAGCATTCTAGCCATGGGCCATTTCTAGCTTCTCCTCGTCTTAGCATCTACACTAAGCAATTATCACCTATCTCCGGTATCTCAGACGGCGGCATTTCGACCGAGGTTGACAGCTTCAATGAAATTTCCAGTTCACGAACCTCGCCTCTGGATACTTCATCGCCGTTTGCACCTCCAGATTCCAGTCGCCTCCGTGATACACGAAACACGGTGTTTCAATGCAAGGCAGAGTCCGCCGGAAGGAGAGTCTGTTTTCAACAATTTGCAGACAAACAGGCGCTAGACAGGCATTACTGGTCATCCCATAAAGAGTTCGCAGAAGGGCAGAATATCCCAGATCTAAAGTGTGTTTGTATTATCTGCGGTATGAGGTTTAGTTTACAAGACAACCTCAACAGGCACGTTAACAACGTCCATTTAAATGCCTCTACTACACCCTCTGAAGGGGCGCAGTCATCAGGGCCTCCAGTATCGAAGATTACATGTAAGTGACTAAGGAAAAGAGTGTGGGTAAATATCCAATGTTGCGGAACTAATATGGGTGCCAATCTAGTCAACGTGGACGACCTGGTCAACATTCCTCAGGATGTGCTTGAACAGGCGCTCGAGAACCTGCAGACCCTGGTCGACGGGGGTGTGTCTAAAGATATGCTTCAACCATGGGCTTACGAAGCTCTCCAGCGTCGTTCATTGGCAAATCAGGTACCGCCATCCTCAGCTACAACCTCTACCGCCACTCCCATCCTCTCATCAGTGCTTGACCTCCTTCATTCTTCTATCTCGCCCTCGAATCATCTGACATCTCCTCAGGCTTCAACTCTTGGGCTTCTTTTTGGTCCCGGGTCTCTACATTACCAGACCGCTCCGCCGTCAGTCTCCGCCGCCTACAGCCCTCCCGTCGCGTCCCTATCGGCTTCATCCGTGGCTACTTCTGCCATTCCTATATCCAGCTCCGGCGCCATAATTGACGAGATCCCTGCATCTATAGGCCCGCAGCTCCACCCTCAACAGACTCAGCAGTTCGCTCTTCCAAAGCAAGAAGTCCAGCTACAAAAGTCGGTCGCTAGTACATCAAGGTCCACTAATGAGCTTCATGAAAGCGTCCCCTTACAAAATCGTGGTGTTTCTACCGACGATGCTCTTGTGGAAGGGAGCGTTCTTTGATACCTCAGGACGCATGAGTCACACGACTCATCCATTGCTGAGGAGCAGTGGGAAGCTGGCCAAGATGCAGTGTGAGAGTCAAGCGAAGAACTGACAGATCTCGATTACTAGGACTTTGAGGGCCTCGGGATTGACAAGGTTGATGCTGTGGCAGTTGCGGTGATAGATGCGGAAGAGTCAAGGGACGTATCGAACACTGACAGCACTAAGAACAATACAGCGAGTAGACTATCAAAGAAATGAAGATCGACCAGAAGAGGATATAGTATAAAATATGGGAATGATTTAACTCAAGAGGAAGTTTGGGTAGGAATGATGTGTTTCTGTCAAGTAAATCTCTCTGGCTATATAGGCATCATAATATATCTTCTTTTTCCCGAAAATTGGCCTTTCTATATCTAAGCCAACCCAAACTCGAAAAGGCGTCGCAAGTCATGTAGCGACTTAGTCGCCGTTGACGGCTCACTTCAGCCGGCTTGAAGATGAAATACTAGAGGATGAGAATATGAGACAAGAAAGAAACAAAAGCAAAAAGTGGAGAGAGAGGTAATACCAATGAGAGAACAGCAAGCCGCTCTTCCACCCCAGACCATGAGAGGCAGACATTGAGTTTTCTATTTTCCATGAGCTGAACAAAATAAATAGTACATGTAGCATAGCTCGGAAGAAAAGAAAACGTTGTGAAATAGCGTAGTACCGCTATTATAATCTCAATTACGCCATGATGATGTTGTGTGACGCATATAAGTGACGTTGAAGTCCTTCCTACAACATCTTTACAACTTGATCGGCATGTTGTATATACATATTTATATTGTGAATCACACCAACACCTAAAAGATCAATAAAGTTATAATCGACTTCAACTCCGATGTGCTAAATTCATGTATATTGATGATGTGTCCAAGCTTCCCCAGCATATCAAGAGAATCTGATGATTCCAAATTCTATCCTCGGCTATAGGATCTTCTCCTGACAGCAATATCTTGGTGGATTGAATGTCTCGTAGTGGAACCAAGAGATAGGATCAATTGATGTCAATATTACTCCTACGATCAAGTCGTCCTCATCGTTGAATCTCGATGCAAATTGATAATCAAATCCCGATTGCCGAATGCTCGCTTAGAAACGTGGCTGCGGAGATGCGAGCTCTCACCCGATCTACAAACTCAATTGATAAGAAGCTTCAATTGATTCCATCCCCAAGCTCGCTTCCCTTCCAATTGAGCAAAACTATTGGTGTTTGTCGTCGAAGCCATGCTCCGAGTCAGGGTCCATATGACGTCAGGGCTCCAGAGTTACGTCCGAGATGAGTCCGGCCTCAAGGGTCTTGTTATCGGGGTCAATTCAAGTGATTGACCTCAATTGGCGATCTTATACATGAAATAATTCGAATCTCGATTTCAGGAAAATGATGTAAGTCAATGGTGAACGGACATGAATATCTGGTATTTGCGAGTTAATTGAGTAGCGAGAAATGCATTGACATCCAAGGTCAAGTATGTAACCGTAGCACTCAGATAAATGAAGTGGTGTACACAGATCGTTTCACATCTAGATAACAAAAATCCGATTAGTAGCTATCTAGAAATGACACACCAACAAGGATTAAATCTTCGGCACTGCTTCACAATCAGCAAAAAAGAATCGAGCAGCTTCCATCCAACTGCCGCGACCATTCCATCAGAAAGATTCCCTCATCTTATATCTTCCACGAACAAGGCCACTGTTTGCTACTTGCGGTATAGCCTCCCTTCCACGCTGATCTAGATCCAAATTGCCGAACCCCCGTTAGGCTTGATCCAGCATCGCGTTCAACAACAGCAACTCTTTACGCTGTGGATCTCGCTGAGCATTCACCATTCTGGGTTTAGTTCTTTCGGCTGTTGCGTTTTGCGTGCCGCTGCCAATGTGTAAGCGGCGTGGCAACATTTACTGCTTTTGAACAAACGTCAGTTCGGTATTCGGATAGCGGCTCTAGTTTCCCATTTTCAAGGGTTGTGACGTTTGGTGCTATTCCCGCTGCGTTTACTAATGGCATATGGGCGGCTAAAGTTTCACTCTGATTCCATATCAATGGATCAAAATGACATGTCCGGATTATATGTTTGTAAGATAGAGAATATAAAATATATATATCTAGTTACCCTCTAGCATCTGTAGAAACTTTTCAATTGAGTGTCGAGTATCTTTGGCTTCTCTTTGAAGAGCAAATTCTTTGTGAACACTACCATAGTTCATTAGGGATTGAGGCCGGAGCCTTCGCAATAATGGAAGCTTTTCGCCAGTATACCTCATTGGGCAAACGCCTAGAAGCCCAGCTCCATCGAACTCGAGCAACAAACAACACAACTACTACACCAACACCGAACGAAACACCAGCAGATGTTGATTTAGAGGCAACTTCTTCCAGCTCAACCGATATCGAGGACAATGAAGCGCAACTTGACAGGCCGCTCAGCAAAATCGGCACAAACCTTGCCGCAGCGCTTACAGGGATCTCACACAGAGACCATCCCAGCTCAAGTGACACAAAAGTTTTCGTCGTCGGCTTCGAAGGGCCTAATGATCCACTGAATCCGAGGAACTGGTCTCTCACCAAAAGAGTGTTTTGCACTCTAAATGTCGGCATTATCGCACTCGTGGTGGGTATGGCGGCATCTATCGACTCGGCAGTAATCTCTCGGGCAGCGCAAGAATTCGGTGTCAGCGAAGTTGCTGAGGCACTTGCAACAGGCTTGGTAAGTTATCCTATACATTAAGTCTAAATTGAATTACAGATTGTGCTGACACTTGTGTTTTATCAGTTCCTTGCCGGTTTTGGCTTTGGCGCTCTCATCGCTGGTCCCATGTCGGAAACGGTCGGTCGTAACCCCGTCTACTTCGGCTCCTTGGCGATATATATGCTCTTCATCATGGGAGCCGGTTTGTCAAAGAACTTGGGAGGACAACTGGTGTGTCGTTTCTTTGCTGGTTTCTTTGGAGAGTCACCATTGTCGACTGTTGGTGGATCCATCAGTGACTTGTGGGATCCTATGAACCGCTTGATTGCGTTTCCGATATTTGCAAGTAAGTAAATACTTCTTGGTATAAGTTGAGATAGTCAGGTCTAATAATTGATATAGCTGCTGGACTTATGGGACCTATCATGGGACCAATCGTTGGTGGTTGGATCTCCCAAGCGCACGACGTATCATGGCGCTGGACCGAATGGGTCACCATCATCGTATCTGGCGCTCTTCTGATCTCACTGCTCCTTTTCCAACCCGAAACTTATGAGCCAATCCTGCTACAATGGAAAGCTAGCCATCTGCGTCGATTGACAGGAGACAAGCGCTACGTGTCCGCAGCAGAAATCCAGCATGTCACATTTAGTGCTCGGATGTTGACGGCTGTGAAGCGGCCGTTTATTATGACTATCCAGGAACCAACCATTATGTTGTGGACAGGATATTTGACTGTCGTCTATCTGATGCTGTTCGGATTCCTGGATGGCTACACATTCGTCTTTCAGAAGACCTATAACCTCTCAGACGGAATCACTGGTATACTATTTATCGGCATTGGCGTTGGTCTCGTTCTGTCTTCAGCAACCCTTACACCTCTACTATACAGATGGGCCAAGCAGGAATTCGCAAAGCTACAAGCCGAAAAACCCGGCGAAAATGCCCGCATCCCACCCGAATTCTTCCTCTGGTACGCCCTCATCGGCGCACCCGCCATCCCCATCTCCTTCTTCTGGATGGGCTGGACTGCATATCCCCATATCAGCATCTGGTCGCCTATCCTGGCCTCCGTGCTTTTTGGCTTCGGCATCTTCTCCGTCTTTGTGTCGACATACATGTATCTCATCGATACGTACGAAGTTTACGCTGCTAGCGCACTGACGATGATTACGCTGGTGCGATATGTCGCTTCGGGAGGAATGATTGAGATATCGATTCCCATGTATAAGAACCTGGGCATTCATTGGGCTTTGACCATGTTGGGTCTCATTGCACTCGTGTTTACGACGGTGCCTTACGCTTTTTACAGATTTGGTCCTTGGATTCGGTCGAAGAGTCGGTTTGCAAAGACACAATAAGCGCGAAGAAAAAAGAGCGAAAGAAAAGATTATGAGAGAGAAAAGCGATTTGAGAAAAGCATGATCATGAGGACGAGATTGTCACCTCAATGTTTGAGTATACGAATAATTTTAGAAGACTATTGGCTACATATATCATGCTCCAGCCACAGATAGAAAAACTAGACTGATGATTTATGAAATGGCATGATTTACTACATACTGTCACTATCTTGCAGAATATGATGAATTCAGAGTAAAACACTTGTGCAAGCGTGTGCTAGATATACTCACACGGCAAACAGCTAGCTCCTAGATCTATAAAAAAAAAATGACAGTGCTTCACAATGCCAACAGCGTTCAGATAGTCATCAGACTGCCGAGATGACGGCTAGTCTTTTCTTCAAGTCCAACCTTGTCTGTCTCTAGTCATAAGTTTCCTCGTACTCCTCCTCGTACTCTTCCCTAGCCTCGGCCAACTCCTCGTAGTCGCTGCTGCTTGCACTTGAAGAGCCCTCAACCTCTGCAAGGGCCTCCTCGTATTCTTCACGTGCTTCTTGAACCGACTCCCGATCGCTTTCAGACACATAATTACCCTCTGCATCTCTTGAAGGGAGGATACCCGGCACACCACTCTCTTCGTAAGGATCGTTGTAGTCGTTGTAGTTGGTAGTGTTGTACTCGTTGACAATGATTGTCTGTGATGGTGCCTGTTCATATTCGTAGCGTCTTTCTTCTTCACGTCTCTCTTCTTCGCGTCTCTCCTCTTCTTCGTCGCTGCTGCTATCTTCCAGGGCGTGATGCAGAAGGGCACCACCTACAAGACCGGCAGCAACACCACCGGCGGCACCAAGAAGCAAGCCGCCCTTTCCAGATGACTTCTTCTTCTTCTCTTCACCGTAGCCCTCGCCGCGGCCCTCACCACCATAGCTACCTTGGCTACTATGGCCATACCCTCCTGCCGGAGCCCCGTAGCCGGCGGGAGGTAGAGGTGGTGCACTATAAGAGGCCGAGGGAGAATGTCCTGGAGGAGGAGCTCCGTAGCCTCCAGGCGTGGGCCCGTAGGGTGCTGCTGGGGGATACGGCGAAGGGCCACTGCCTCGTGATTCCTCGCTTGGGTAGCTCTCCATGGGAGGTCGTGGAGGAGGGGCAATGTAGCCTGGAGCCTCCCACTGGGTGGCTCCGGTCTCCTTGTTGGCATAGTACCATCGCTGGCGACTCTGGTCAAAGAGAGGAATCCATCCTTGGGGAATAGCCGGCTTGTCAGAGGGAGGCTGATAAGTTGGCATAGGGGGAGAGGCGTGGTATTGCGCCGGAGGGCCTCCATCTTGGTTGGCTGAGTGGTAGCCATATCCGCCTTGCTCTCCTGATCCTGCAGCTGCAGTCAGACAAAGTTCTCGCGAGAGTGAAGATTTTTGGGGGTGCGTGGAACTTACCGGGGGGAGGAGGGGACTGGTAGGGCTGAGAGCCTCCAATTCCGAGGCTGCCAAATTGGCCTGAGAGGTTGTCAACGTATGACATGGTGAGAGTCAAATGGCGCAGATGCAGCGGCCAACGCTGTGCTTGTCAGAGGAATGGAATCAAGTTGAGCTGGTGAGAAAGACGTTAAGTCACAAGACACTGGAGATTTATATGTGTTGAATGCTGGAGGGAGCCAACAAACAGGCCTCACAAGATGATGCAGAAGATGGTGGAAGTTGAAGGTTAAGTTATCAAAGGGCTTGGCTGCAGCAATCATGCATAGATGGGGCCTGCAGACGGCACGAGGCGCAGACACAGCGGGTGATTTCAGGGGGGTGATTCAGTGCATGGCCGCCCGCCGTAATCACCTATTGATCCGTGACCTCTTCATATTGGTTACTTGTACTTGTACCATGAAAGAGGATCAGATCACACTGGCAGTACTAAACAAAGGGGCTTTGAACGAGTAATACCGGCCGATGAATGTGGCTTGCTTTGCTGCTTTGTCCAATCAGTCACACGGGCCGTACCGAACGCGCCATTTTCTGGCTGCTTCGAGGCATGACCCGTTTGGTTGACCAGGGCGATGAAGTAATATTGAGTTGATATATGGAACAGTCGAACTACTAGCAGCAGTCAAAATGCTTGGCTACATAGACGTACCCAGTAAAATACAGACAGCTCAGCGCAGTTATAGGTGGCTAAGGGGATATGGAGAAAACAAATGAGGATTTCGATGGTGAAGCTCGGGGTTGAGGGCAGTTTGTGGTTGCCGGTGGCGGGGCATATGGAGGGGTTACCGAGGGGCATTTCTGTAGGGGTCCGTGGATGTTTGTCACCGTTACAGTGAAGGTGATGAAAGATGTTGCTGTATCTGGATCGATATCAGACGATGACTGATTGAGTACAGTATTGGAGGCCCCCATCAAGCCATGTACTTTCTCTGTACAAGGCATTGTTCAACATGAAACATTAACATTGCCAAGACGACATCTGGCAACACAACTTGCATGTGCTGCGGGTATGTAGGTGTTCGACGTCCAGCAAACTCGTTGCACTGCCACAGTTCGCTGCGAGTGTGGAGAGGCAGCCGCTAATCTCAGCGCCAAACGGGCAGCTCCCCCGTCTAGCCACGATGCAGCTACAGGCACCTCTAGCGCCCTGTGGCCCGCCAAGCCGGACTCCGAATGGCGCAGTTGGCGGCATGGACAGGCTGACCGCAGGGCTCTTGATGTTGTCTTGGCTGCGTGATTACATACTCGCGGCGACTATCCAAAGCTGACTGTCGATTATTAGTCCTACCTACCAGACATCTCTTTGTTCCCTTCAACAACCAGACAAGACAGACATCGCCACCAGCTGCTCCGGGCAGCGCTGTCGCAACTCGTCTTTTTCTTTACTCATCCTCTTCTCCTCTCCTCTCCTACTCTTCCCACCTACTCGCTCTCGATCGACTCGATCAACCAACCACAACCATGTCTGGATACCCTGGCCAAGGCTACCACGGCTCTAGCCAGCACGGCGGAGGAGGTTACGGCGGATATGATAACAACAACTATCCTCATCCCAACGGCCCGCCTCAACCTCAATACGGCGGAGGCTACGGCGGCGGTGGTGGTGGTGGTTATGGCGGACCTGGAGGATACAACTCCCCTCCTCCGCCTCAACCTCAATACGGCGCTCCTCCGGGTGGCTACGGATCTCCAGCTCCTCCCCATGGAGGTTATGGCCCTCCTCAGCCTCAATATGGTGCTGGTCCTCCTCAGCACGGCGGTTACGGCTCTCATCAGGGCCCGCCTCAGCATGGAGGATACGGACCACCTCAGCCTCAATACGGCGGCCACCAGAATCAATATCCTCCTCCCGGAGGCCCTCCCCCGAGCCACTACGCACCTCCTGCGCACCACCCTCCTCCGGGTCTAGATGCTTACGGCTATCCTCTCAACCCTCCGACTGCCATGCACGCAAAGGCCGGTCCTCCGCCTCCCTCGGCCCCTCAGCAGTTTGGTCATGGTGCTCCGGGCGGCTACACCTTCCAGTACTCCAACTGCACAGGAAAGCGAAAGGCACTGTTGATTGGAATCAACTATTTTGGCACAAAGGCCGAGCTCAAGGGATGCATCAACGATGTTCACAACGTGTCGGCATTCTTAGTTGAGCGATATGGCTATAAGCGCGAGGACATGGTCATTCTGACAGATGACCAAAGCAACCCTGTCATGCGCCCAACCAAGGCTAACATCGTCCGTGCCATGGGCTGGCTTGTTAATGGCGCTCAGCCCAACGATGCCTTGTTCCTTCACTATTCTGGTAAGTAGGATGCTTGTCTCAAGGGGGATTATCAGGATGCTGACCATGTTTGTTTCTAGGCCACGGCGGCCAAACCGAGGACAAGGACGGCGACGAAGACGACGGCTACGACGAAGTTATATACCCCGTTGACTTTGAACAAGCTGGACATCTTGTAGATGATGAGATCCATTTCCATGTTGTCAAACCTCTGCAGCAAGGAGTGCGCCTCACAGCCATTTTCGATTCATGTCACTCGGCAACCGTCATGGACTTGCCCTATGTCTACTCCACCAAGGGTGTCCTCAAGGAGCCCAATTTGGCCAAGGAAGCTGGTCAGGGCCTCTTGGGCGCCATCTCCTCCTATGCTTCGGGCGATATGGCCGGCGTTACGAGTAGCATCATGGGCTTCGCTAAGCAGGCATTCGGCGGTGACGGGGCTTACAAGAAGACTGTGGCTACACGCACATCGGCAGCAGACGTCATTATGTGGTCTGGCAGCAAAGATGACCAAACTTCGTATGTGCTTTGGCATGTTTTGTTGCGATTTTCAGATACTAACAGAAATTCGCAGTGCCGACGCCACGATTGGAACGCAAGCTACTGGTGCCATGTCGTGGGCTTTCATTTCCGCTCTGAAGAAGAATCCCAAGCAGAGCTACGTCGAGCTGCTCAACAGTATCCGAGAAGTTCTCGAGACCAAGTATACTCAGAAGCCACAGCTATCTTGCAGTCACCCCCTAGGTATGTCCTTATTCGAATTTGATTGTCATGACTATGTTCTAACACGATACTACAGATACCAATCTTCTATTTGTCATGTAAACTTAACAAAAAGAATGATATCCATTGAATACAAACACAAACTTGTGCATAATGTGAAACCCTATACTGGGTGTAAGTAGAAACTGCTTCAACACTAAGTCTGCTTCTTCTTAGATATCCAACTTTTGACCACGCTATTGCTCCTTGGCCAAAACTCGATGTTGGTTTGTTTTCCCTGTCTATTCACGATAAGGCGAAATTTGTCTTCGTAGTGTGTCCCACAATATTCTGCCCTCGAGTGCCATAGAATCTCGTCTGCATTCATCAGTCCAGCTTTCGCCGCCTCGGAATGCTCAACCACTCCGCTCACGATTTCTTCTGTGAGACTAGACTGGTCAAACCCCATATCCAACACTCGTTGTTCGTCCGGGTAAATTCCATCAAAAGCCGTCTTCATATCCTCCAAGTCCATAATCTCACCACTTCTCATTTCGTTGAAGTGCTGTTTTGCAGCCTCTTCGCCAATCCAATCCCCCAGATACTTTAACCAATCTTTCAACTGAATTCTTTCGCCACGACGTCGACGGCTGCTGATATCAGCGACGATTTCGTCGATTGGCCTAAGGACACCTGCGTTGCGGGCGACTGATGCTCGACGAGTGAAGCAGTCCATGCGGATCATGTAGATGCAGCTGCGCATTGCTATAGCTGCCTTTCCATACCATGAATCAAGCGGAATCTTGTCCATTGGGTAAGATACAAAGGGATTCGTAAAGTATGACGAGAGGTAGCCGTTGAGGGTGGCGCGGAAGTAGTCTGGAGGACGTTGGCCGAAGCGGAATGGGAGATAGATTGTGTAGATGTGAGATACTCCTGCGGTTTGTTAGTAGATGCTGCTAGTGAGGGTAAGAAGTTGACTCTAACCTTGAGTGAACCAATCGTTTGGTGTGCCATCGTCTTCAGGATCTAGATGGGCCCATGTAGCTATCAATGAGGAATTGAAGAGTCGTACTAAATCCCAGTCATTCTCATCTTTGCTGTCGTCGTCATAATCGATGAGGATCTCGCTTGTGAATTGAGTTGCTCGAAGGCCTCTAGGGACTTTACGTATAAATATTTGGCGAGTAGCGCTCTCATCTTTGAAGAAAGCGCAAAGACGAGGAACCATATTGCTAGTAAATTCTTTCATAGCTTCGAGATTGTTCGGTAGTGCGCCTATCCAATGGATTCCACGAAGCCCTCCTCTGGTTGCATCTTCATCCAGAGAAGGCGTTGGTATATAGCTGCTAACTTTACCTATCATGAAGACGCATTCTGACAATTCTTTGATGGATGTTGCTCTTTGGAAAATGTTTCCTTCTCCAAAACTGCTCAGCGATCTGAATTCTTTAGGTGATGACGAGAGATCCCACTCAATCGTCACATCTACCGCGGCAGATTCTTTGACGGCTGGAATGGGTATGAATGACGAAGCTATGCCAATGAACCCGTTATCAATTCTCGCATCGATCTGGGCCTCGAGACAAGAAGAAACGACATCTTGTAGGAACGGCACAACGTCATACTGGATCCTAAGATCTCCTTGTACAGGTCGATCCGTTTTCCACGCCAGAAACGGGTTCTCGAAAAGTTCATACTCGACAGAGATAGTAAGCGGTCCAAGGTCGTCATATGCCTCAATGTTACCAAATGTATTTTCCACATCTCCAATAATAGTCCGAAAATAATGAGATTCGTCCAATGGGCTGCCTCCCTGGAGGCCTCTGCTGAGGCCTCCGATGGTCAACTTGACCTCTATGCAAGCGAGTTTCGTACGGGAGCTGTCATAAATCGGCATGAGATTCATGCTCAATTGAAATTTGGCCCTATCAGACATGGTGATTTATTTTATAGAAGTTTTGTGGCAAGAGAGGTGAGTGAAAGACGAGGAGTGTGTTTTGTAGAAAGGATTGGGGTTGAAGCTAGGCTACATGTGTAATTCGCCGTGATTTTATATGCGTGCATTAGTGCGTGGATGCCTAGTATAGGAGGAGTATTTGTTCACTACTTCCATTAATATTAACAACGCACATCCTAGAGTATAAATGAAGCAGAGAGGAAAGCGGTTGACTACATGTATTAACCCGGTCAAACTTTTATTTGAGGTGGTAGCTCCCCAGCGACTGCATGAAATTTGGGCATTAGAACTGAAAATCTGGAAGCTGTTTATTTACTCTTACAAGCATTTACCTAATTAATAAATCCCTGGTTCTTTAAGTAAAGGTATCTCCTATTATATCTACATTTCTCTAGTAACCGCTACTATACCTACATTTCTTTAGTAACTGTTAGTAGATCTATAATTTTCTAGCAACTGCTACTGGATCTACATTTTCTAGTAATTACTACTCTATATTTCTCCAGTAGCTGCTAGTATACTTATATATTTCTAGTATTTACTATACCTGACACCTGCTAGACATAGGAATATGCTTATAGTAAAGGGCAAAGTCTGTGTAATAGGTATAAAGTACGTTGCTAACTACCTACCTAGTATTGACTTAACTGAACAACCATTACCATTATATACCCATCATACAGGTATGATTCATGAGTCCAAAATGCGCCATGTGTTTTCGAAATATGTAAATCGAACCCCGTAACCTGCAACTCCCCAAAGGATACTACTGATCTTTAATCAGTGTCTTGCGCCATGTTTCTTATCGTGCGCGATGCTGAGAGAGTGCTGGAATTCATTCTCCAGATCTCCATCAGATGCGGTAGATCCATGCTCGTCATCAGAACTCGAGGAAGATTCAGACGAGTCATCATAGTCCGTCATCTCAACATCATCACCTAGTGTACCTAGGTAGTAAACATTCATCTGCAATGTAGTACTATAATTATATTTATTTTAGTACTTGGCATCTTTTACGGCACGGGATGCTGGATATCAAAGCTGAATTGCTGAATAGGCGTTCCATTTTCTAAGGTCTAACACTACAAGAACAAGGACATAGAGGTACATATAAGGAAAACGAGATGCATGTTTGAAAACAATGATGACATCGTTATTCGTTATCATAAAACATGAGTATAGTAGTAGTACACTGTTGGACAGAAAACAGACAGTTTGATGAAACAAAAAGAATGAAAAGTTGAAAAAATGAAAACACCAAAAAAGGGTATCACCACAAAAAAAAAAAAAAACAAAATGTAAAAGCAAATGTCCCCAACACCAAACTTTACTGATCATCCTGATCAGCTTTGCCCCTTATTCTCGAACACTCATAAGCATGTTCGAGAATCTCCTCCTCCGCTCTAGGACCCACGCCACGGCCACAGTGACACCGGAAATCCGCCCGGCTCTCCCTGCACCTTTGCACCTGATTTTTGAGGTGCTGCTTAAGCCCGTACCTGTCATAGCCCTTTCCACAGCGGCACGTGATATTCAGGTGTGGGTGGGCTTTTGAGGATCTCATGTGCGCATTGAGCGCGGACCTCTTGGCGAACCTCGCTCCACATTTTGGGTCTGGGCAGATATATGGTCTGCCGCTGCCGTCGGTGGGAGGGATGTTGCTGATGTTGGTGCTGTTGGTGCCAGAGATAGGGTTGGGGGCGGTGGCGGGAGCAGGATTGAAAGAAGTGGCGAGAGCAGGGGCGAGAGTAGTGACCGGAGCGGAGATGAAAGAACTGGTCAGAGCAGGGACGAAAGGAATGGCCGAAGCAGAGACGAAGGGGGTGACCGGGGCGGCAACGAGAGGAGTGGCGGGAGGAGCCGTGAAAGCAGGGCTGAAGGCAGCCACTGGGTCCTGCTGCTCAAGTCCCATCTGCTCAAAGGGACCATTTTGGATGGACCAATCCTCCTGGAATTGTCCATTGGCCATCATCTCAGGTTGGCCTTCTCCAGTTAAATCGCCGTCATATGCGGCAGCCAGGAACTCATCGATATCGAAGTACTCATTGATATCGAACTCCACCTCCTGGGTAGGTGGCGCCACAGCCTCGGGAAGTTCATTTCCCTCAACAATGCCAGAAGTCTGGTCATTGAAGTTGTTAGGGAAATCAACTTCAGGAAGGGACCCATCTGGGGTCTGGTTGAGAAACTCCGCGATTGGAGCCAGAAACTCTTCCCAGTTAATCTCCTCCGATGGCATGGTGGTAAAGTCCTCTGAAGCCATGGTTACCAAAGCAGAAGTGTCGTGGCTTGAATAGGGGTAAGTGGGAAGTGCCAGGAATAGCCAAGGAGAGTGTGGCTGTGTGAAGTCAAGAGAGTCGGAAGCTGATATGGTTGTGTGAAGTGAAGAGGGTTGCAGCTTCAGGAGATATATGATTGTGTGAAGTGAAGAGTGTTGAAGCTGATATGTGATTGTGGGAGAAGGTGGTATCAAATTGATTGTGAATCTGGAGCTTGTGTGTGTGATATGGGGGGAAGTTCTGGAAAGAGGATTCAGGGGGGAAGGCCTCCTTATATGGGATTTGGAAAGAGGAGAATTAAGCTCGATTGACTGGACAACGACCATAGATTTGGTGTAAGTTTACAGAGATTTCTGCTCAATGGAAGATTCCGACAGCAAGAATCAGCCACCGGAGAGATATCGACTGTATTAAGTAGACAATCGAGATCTAGAAAATTTTCATTCGATATAAACTTCATAACAATCAGACAAAGGCGTTAGATAACAAACATTCTTGGAGGATTCGGGCCGCAGGAAGCAGCCACTGGAAGAGGCAGACTGCGTAAAGTAAACAATCGGGATCGATATAAACTTCATCTGATAATAAACTTCATAACAATCGGATGAAGGCGTTGGAAGACGCTGGGACGATTATGTAAAGTAAACAATCGAGGCCGACATAAACTTCATTTGAAAAGTTTTTCACACTAATCGGACAAAAGGCGTTGTAAAACGCCGAGCAGATACATAAAGGCCCTCGAGAGATTCTGGCTACAAGGATCAGCCATTGGAAGAATCAGACTGCGTAAAGTAAACAATCGAGGCCGATATAAACTTCACTCGATATAAACTTCATAGCAATCGGACAAAAGGCGTTGTAAAACGTCAGGTAGATACATCGAGACCCTTGAAAGATTCTAGCTGCAAGGACCAGTTATTGGAAGAATCAGACTGCGTAAAAGAAACAATTGAGCTCGATATAAATTCCATCTGATATCAATTTCAAAGCATTCAAGCATAGACGCTTGAAGACTGCTCGGCCGACTGCGTAAAAGAAACAATCGAATCCGATATAGACTCCATTCGATATAAACTTCATAGCAATCGGACACTAGGCGTTGTAAAACGCCGGACAGATCCACAAGCACCCTTGGGAGATTCCGTTGTAGGAGAAGATAACGGCAGAGCAAAACCAAAATATAAACAGAGTGGCTGTCTCCAGGGGAGATAAGCAATGTACCTTTTTCCATAAAGCTGTGACTCTAAGCAGTGAACCTTGAAATTCACAGTAGAGAATACAAATGCTGAATGTGCAAGTCCAATTGACCAGTTAATGCTGCCATTGATAATAGAAGACAGAGATGGGTAGTAAAATAAGATGTATGGTGCCGTTATAAAACGACGTGCCGAGAGCTACCCAAACTTGTATATTGCTGTCCCAAGCGGCGTTGAGAAACCCTGTAGAGAGTAGTCATTGTCTAAATATATTATATATGATAAGCGTACATAAACTTCAAAACAAATAATCGTCAAAATTTCCCGTAGGTACTATCTAGTATGTAGTCAGGGGTTATCTACTTAGGATACGTTACTTTTATAACCTGGGCAGTGTTATGGTCAAGAACAACATAAAACAAGCGTACATAGGTATAGTAAACTTCAAAACAAATGACCGGCGAAGCATCATGTAGGGAGTGTGTAGTCCAGGGTTATCTAATACGATACTTTTGTACTTCACGGGAGTGGTGTGGTCAAAAACACCACCCTGAGATGATTCAACGGCACGATCCGAGGCCCCACATCATTGGGAAAGTCAATCTACAATATTCCTCTATCGGGAAATTTTTCAACGGACGCCAAACTCTATATCTACTTCGATTTCTATAGTATGCTATGATTCACAGGCTACAGCGAGGGTTGTTATAGTTCCAGTCGAAAGCGCTTAGAATGCCGTAGAAGTGAATTGCACCCCCCAGCACCACAAATGAATGAAAAATCTGATGAGAGGCGCCAAAGATGTCGAATTTTTCGGGTATTCGCGACTCTGGGAAGTGTGTCTAGCACCAACTCAGCAACAGCCACTATGAGGTCAATTGTAGTAGAGGGACTTACAACGTAAAACACAACTCCCGTCAGAATCGAGATTCCTTCGAGATAATAGTACCGTAGGCCGGCTTGTTTATCCAGCTGATCATACGGAAAGATAGTGGCGGCGTGAATAATGGGCGCAAAAGCAGATAATCCCGTACCGACAAAGGCAAAGACTCGGAGGTTGCGCCACTTCGGACTCTGAAGCCGGGGACTTACAACAACAATACCGGTCAAAAGTCCCAATGTCCCAATCTGAAAAGGCAAAAATAGTCAACAGACAAATACATCCATCACGTGAAAATGTACATAGAACATACCATAGTCCAATACAGTTTCTGCAGATTAGGCTCACAGTAAAAGCCTATATAAATCCCCGAGATAAACGACCCCAGGATCTGAAAAACAATGGAAGTATAGTCCAAGCGAGCCCAAAGTCCCGACCATGTCTCAGAATGGCAGAGTAACATATGATACATGGACGAGATTCCGTAGCAAATAATCGACGTCGAGAAGTATATGTGAAACACCAGCTGGTCTTTCCAGGACGCATCAGGGTAGTGAGAGCTAAAATACACATAAAGAGCGTAATTGCCTACGACGGCAATGCCGGCAGGCACAAGGTGAGTGTAAATATTGAGTGTCTCATTGTGCAAATACCCAAGGCTCTCGAAGCAGAGCTTGGCGGAATTGGTGACGGGTCGATAGCCGGTGCGAATGTACGAGTTGTGAGCATACCAAGACGGCACTTCGCCGGCAGTCAGCAGTCGCCGCGTCGTCTTTGATCCACGAACATTCTCATCTCGGCTGTCGCTGGCGCCATCTAAAGTCTCATTTCTGCCGGTGGGCGACAGGCGTCTATACAGCGCCATATATAACTCGAGTTTTATTCCGAGACAAATGAGGTCCGACGGAAGAGAGCAGAATCGCCTAACTTTCGGGTTGGTGCCGGATATGTTTTAATAAGGCGCAGAAGCAGAGCCCCAAAAAAAGAGGAACCGGATTTAGACAGGGTTGACGGGTATAATAAGATCACCAATAGCAAGGGAAACTGCAAAAGTAGGAAAAATTGGCGAAAATGTGCATGAAACGAATGGCCTCATGTGAGCTATAAATAGGGCTTGCGACCACAGTTCCCTACGCGAGGAACTTATATGTATTGACTTAGACTTGTCCAAACACCATAGTGACCATCTCGCGCGTGTTAGAGACTCCGTCTTTACTCTATGCTGAGCCAAATAGCTATCCTATCGGCAAAATTATTAAACGCTATTGGTTCAGCAAGTCCCATTTCATTGTTTCTTGAGACATTTACAAGCATTTAGGAAAGATAAAAGACTAGGGGGCGATGACAGGACAAAAGGTGGTCAGATATTAGGTCGGTTCGACGAGCTTACTATTGGTTGCGCAACCCACACATGGTGGCATCTCAGTGCAAACAATTGGACCTCATGACCATGTTTCTAACGTTGTCTATTCTTCGCATAACACTGCCCTGGGAGATCAGCTTCGAAAAGGATATTAATAGACGAGGCTCTTCGACGCCAAGAGCAGACCCAAGCTACCTTGCGTGTATATGGCCCGACTTACGCGTATGCTTCTGACAGATGGAAAAGTCCAGTCTGAAGCATGTCAATCCTATACTATTTTGCGCAGCTTTTGAGCGCTGGGGATCGGGGCTCGCGGGATGGTGCCAATAATCTCACCGTTCCGCCTGGGCTCTCTCTCATTAGGACTTGATGATGGAGCAAAGACCCCTGGGATAAATGATGCGCAAGTTCCTTTGTAAGTCTCGTTTGAGAGCGCCTCCTCACAGCCCTAGCTCCCATGATATTGAGATTCGAAACCCGATACTGCTTCTGTGACCATGAGCAACAGCACAGATGCTCTACACACGAGGGTCAACGGCTGGAGGGTGTCCCCCGATGGCCGCGGAACCATGGACATACTCTGGACATGCATCGTCACCACATTCCTCTGCACATACACCATCCTCTGCCTCAACCTCCCTTCGAAACATGACAGCAGCGTACGCATACTCGGCCGGAAACTCCTATGGATGGCCATTTCAATCGCCGGCCCCGAATTCGTTCTCACCGCAGCCGCCGGCCAACTCGCCGCCGCTCGAGACTCCGTCAAGGCATTCCACGCCCTCGGACACACATCATGGACGTACCGACACGGCTTCTTTGCCAACATGGGTGGATTCGAGCTGCAGCCCCTAAACGGCGCCCCGTTCCGCGTCAACTCGAAGCACATCCTCTGGCTAATGTCGCGCGGCCACATCCAGTATCCCGAAATCTCAGACGAAGAGCTCCTAGACAAGTCCAAGCGGGATACCGTTTCGAAGCTCATCACCTGCTTCCAGGTCGGCTACCTCATCGTGCAGTGCATTGCGCGCGGAGTCCAGGGTCTCCCCGTCACGACGATCGAGCTGTCCACCATGGCTATTGTCGTGTGCTCCATCATGACGAGTGTCTGCTGGATCTCCAAGCCTCAAGATGTCCGATATCCCGTGCGAATCGAAATGGCCGAGACCATGGACCAGGTCCTCCGCGGCGCTGGCCCTGTCGCCGCACGGCCGTACCGACAGACGCCTCTCGACTTTGTGGATGACTTGACGCCGAGTTGGGCTCTTAACATCCAGCCCTTTATCAAGCTGCCTGTCGGACCGTTTGAGCGTCCCCTGCCGCGAATTGGCGACAGCAGATTGCCGTGGCTAGAAACGCTCGAAAGTCTCTACCTGTGCCTCGCCACCATGATCTATGCATCAATCCATCTCACCGGCTGGAATTTCAGGTTCCCTTCAAAAGCAGAGCAGATCCTCTGGAGAGTATCGAGCCTCATCCTGGTAGGCACAACAGCCCTCTTCTGGGTCCTAGAAACAGGCGCAATCTGGCAGCGCTACGGCAGCGGACATAAACTCTGGAAAAGGATGTTTAGAAGCGAGGACAAGTCAGGCATCATAGTAACGGTGACGGAAGACGTAGCCGAGCTTGAAGCTGGACGACCACAACCTGATAGGCCGTCCATGCTTGTGTCGCAGGAGCCCGTCGTGGAAAAGGAGGAAGAAGCATGGGCGCCGAAACAGCTCCCACTCGTGTGGGAGTTTTGGACCATCTTCCCGGTCGCATTCATCTATGCCCTGGCAAGGTTCTATATCCTGGTTGAGCCTATCGTTGGGCTGAGATCCATGGAGGCGGGAGCGTTTCAAACGGTGAACTGGATGGGCTTTTTGCCGCACGCGGGGTAGAAGAAATGCATGTGTAAGTACATGTACCGGTATGATCTAGGATTTAGATAAAGGCTGAATACCATCAAGTGCCGGATGGCTCCTCATCTCATCGTCTGGATGCATGAATGCATTGGAGATTGTTATCATGCAGAACCCTGTTGTTGTGGCCCTCGTTTAGTAGTGAGGTTGATCTAGCCTCTGGAATTAGTAGATGGATTACACTAATAATCGCCAGATAGGAGAATACCTGTACTAACCATCCACGCATTCACCGCCAAGTTACATCTTCACATTCAGGAGACACAGCATAAACCAGCAGCTCGTCATCTCGCGACTATCTCCTAGTATGGAGAGCTAAACAGTGCAACAAGCAGCTGACCCCAAGACAGGGGCGAACCCATGGAGGCGGGAGCGGACCCCACTAACGTTATCAACTCAGCTCCTCAACTCTAAAGCCGGGGGTCTCACAATAGCACATGCACTCACCTCAAACCAGCTCTCCGATATCGTACAGCACAGTATCTACAGTAAAACCATCTCCCATCTCGATATCCTCGTATCTTCGCAACCCACAATGACGAATACAGACACTCGTGCATCAGTCCCTGTAAGCTTCCTCGACGGCGGCCTCGGCACATCCCTAGAAGACAATTACAGCATCACATTCGGCCCATCAACCCCCCTCTGGTCCTCCCACCTCCTAGTCTCCGATCCATCAACCCTACTCCGCTGCCAAAAAGACTTCGGAGACGTCCCCGTCGACGTGATCCTCACAGCAACATACCAAGTCTCACTGCAGGGCTTCGCAAACACCAAAACTACAGAGTATCCAGACGGCATTGCACCGGAACATGTGCCTCGCTTCCTCGAGACCGCCGTGCACATCGCAGAGCAGGCGAAACAGCACGCTTGCGGCGTTGCACTAAGCATTGGCCCATACGGCGCTTGCATGGTCCCCAGCCAGGAGTTTAGCGGCAAATACGACACCGCCCATGATTCGGAAGATGCTCTTTTCGCCTGGCATCGCGAGAGGATGGAGGTCTTCGCCGGTATCAGGGACGTCAAGCAGCGTGTTCGGTATATCGCCCTCGAGACTGTCCCCCGCATCGACGAAGTAGTCGCCATGCGCCGCGCCTTGAGTGCCGTTCCAAACCTCTCATCGGGAGTTCCCTTCTGGATCTCCTGTCTGTTCCCCAATGGGGATGAAAACACCCCAGACGGAAGCTCTCCCGAGGCCGTCATCCGGGCAATGCTGGACCCGTCCCTCGCACCGGCAGTTCCCTGGGGCGTGGGCATCAACTGCACAAAAGTGTGGAAACTCGATTCCTTGTTGCGCCAGTACGAAGCCGCAATTAATCACTTGCTGCAGGAGGGTCTCATCGAAAAGTGGCCTGCATTGGTACTGTACCCGGATGGAACAAACGGCGAAGTGTATAATACAACAACCATGCAGTGGGAAATACCGCAAGGTAAAGAACAGCAAGACAGAGTTCCGTGGGAGACGCAACTCGCAGAAGTCGTAAGGGCTACAGAGGCGAGAGGCGAATGGCCTCAGATCATCGTAGGCGGGTGCTGCAGGGCTCGTCCGAGCGATATCCAAAGACTTCGGGGGTGTCTAAGTACTTGATACTAACGCAATACCTAACAAGAAAAAGCAAACAAAAAGACTAAAAAAAAGCACGCAAGAAAGAAAGAAACGTGTTGCCTGATATCCTCTAAGCCATATACTGTTGAAACTCACACCCTTCATCCTCCCCTTCAGAAGCCCAGGCTGGAGATGTCAGCACTGAGCGGCTTCCCAGACATCATCTCCGCAACCACCTTGCCTGTGCCCAAGCTCAAGCTGATTCCCCATGGGCCGTGGCCTGAAGCAATAAAGACACCTCCCGGGGACTGCTCCGCAGACCTGAAATCCTCTCCAAGTTTCTCCTCCGGCAACCTCGCAATGTACGGCGTTCCCCTCTTCGTAATCGGTCTGAAGCACAGTCCTTCACGCACAATCTCCAAGTCCTCTCCATTAGGTGTAGCAATAAGACGCCGTGCAATGTCCTTGAGCTTGTCAATAGACTCGTTAAAAGTCACCGCCTTGACAGTAGGCTTAGGCAGAGGAATAGAAGCATGATTCACACCAGCAACATAAATCACTCCATCCGGTCGAGAATACACCTCCGGCGAGAGTTGACCCATCGTCGTGTACACAGAGTGACATGTCGTCACCGCTCCAGGGGCCTTGACAACGACTGAGTGCCCGCCCAGGCTCTCAATGGGCACGTCGACGTAGTAGCGGTTCTTGAACAGGTCGTGGAAGACGTGGGGGGTCCAGCATCCCGCCGCCAGGAGCACTCGGGTCGCCGGAATCACCGTCTCCTCCGAAGTCTCCCCACGGCAGACGACGACGCCGGAGAGCTTGCCGGCTTCGTCGGTTTCAATGCGCGACGCTGTGGCAGGGTTGTGGATGTGCACGCCGGCAGCCTTGACCTTTTCCAGGAGAAACTTGCAGAATCTCAGGGGATCCCTGGTCCCGGGACGCCGTCAGCAATACCTCATAAATAGAAACAATGTACGGAGTAATATGGGGGATGTAAGATGTAAGAATGCAGACAAACTCACACAATCGCCGTGCCGCTCCCATCGTCAATCACGCTCACCGAGTCGCCATCCACCCTCCTCAGCCACTCTGGAATCTCCCCGTCCTGGTGCTCCCTCCGCGAGTCCACGAGGCCGGCTCTGCTCGTCCCCTCCAGCAGCCAATCTTCGCCTCTCTTGCCGTTCATCAGCGTCCCGTGAGGCTCGTAGCTCACCGTCACGCTCTTTGCATATCCCCATCTCTCTCTGCCATTCTCCGCCTCGGCCAGCTTCCTGTGCTCCTCGAAGCTGAGCTCCGCCAGCGGCATCAGTTCCGGGCGGAACCAGTCCTTGGCCAGGAACCCTCCCGCAAAGCCAGAGGCCGAGGCGAAGAGTTCATTGGCAGAGTCGACGAGGTGGATGGAGTCGCCCGACTGGTGTTGGAGGAGGTAGTAGGCCGACGACAGGCCAATAACACCACTCCCAAGGATGACAGTGTTGGCCATGGTGTCTTTCCACTGTGTGTTGGCTGCAAGGCAAGATCAAGATTGAGATGAGGCTGTCAAGGTCTCCGTCGATCTCTCGCCCCAACAGCAGCTTTCAGCTCTATATGAATGAGACAGCAAAAGACAAAACAGCCGCCTCAACCCCGGAACCGACACATCTTATAACTCGAGTCAGTCCATACGCCATCCGGCTCACCGTACCGGAGAGGCTACCTTACTTCTTCGATCCAGTAGCCCCTCATTCTCACCCCCACACGGCGGCTCCTTGCTATCGGCCTGGGAAAAAAAATATCCCTGTCCTTTCCGAAGCCGTTGTCACCAGGGGCGCCTACTGTGCTGTGCTCGTACTCTCTTCCTTGCCCTTGCATTAAGTAAAAGAAACGCCTCGCCTCGATACCGGACTCTTGCAATTGTCCGCCTAGATGACGTCCAAGGTATTCATTGTGACCGGCGCCAGCAAGGGCCTTGGCGCAGCCGTCGTCGAGCATCTTTTAGCGCAATCACACAAAGTCGTCGTTACGGCCAGATCTGAGGATTTGCTGCGGAAGCTCAAGGACGCACATCCCGACCAGGTGGAATATGTGGCTGGCGATATAACAAGTACAGGAGTGAGTTGCATTTTTCCAAGGGTGGTGAATTACTATCTTGGGTATGAGCTGCGAATATCTGACAAGAGTGTGTGCGGCTAGATTGCCGAGAGGCTTACGGACCTTGCCGTCAAGTCATTTGGAAAAATCGACGGCGTAGTCATCAACCATGGAATTCTGGAGCCGGAGAAATTCGCAACAGCTTCGCTGGAAGACACCAAGCGCCTCTACGATATAAACTTCTTCAGCTACATTGCCATGGTAAGACGGCACAGAGCGACGCCTTCAATGTCATCGGACGCCTGCTGACATTACATAGGCCAAGGCTAGTCTAAATGAGGTCAAGAAGACTCAAGGATGCATCCTCTGGGTTTCGTCAGGAGCAGCTCTTAAGCCCTACGTTGCATGGAGTACCTATGGCTCGTCCAAGGCGGCCATCAACTCCATTGCGTCTCATCTTGCGATCGAAGAGCCCGACATCACCAGCATAACCATTGGACCAGGTCGGGTAGACACAGACATGCAAGCAACTCTACGGCTAAAAGGCAAGGACACTATGGACGAGAAGCAGTATCAGAGCTTCGTCGATGCTTTCCAGCAAGGCGCACTGCTCAAGCCTGAACAGCCAGGGACTGTCATTGCCAAAGTTGTGGCCAACCCTTCACGGGAGCTGAGTGGAAAATATCTTGTGTAAGTCCCCCAGTCCCGGATCACAATGTCAGTCACTAATTATGTTTAGTTGGAACTCACCTGAGTTGGCGGCGTATCAAGGATGATTTGGTGGGTTTCCTGCATCTTCGTCATATTAGCCTTGGACCAAGACAAAATAGAACAAGATAAAAATGTAAATTAAAAACATTGCAGTCAGTCGAAAGATGAAAAGCTCTTAATGATCTCCACATGGGGGTTCAGTATTAGCATGGAATATAAGTTTTTTCATCACGCAAATGTGTATGATGGTGTGCATCAAAAGAAAAAAAAGAAAAAAGCTACTGCCACCTACCTCATGATTCAGTGCCAACATTTCTCTCGCAATGCCAGTCTCCATTCCACTGAGAGCTTGATACCATCAGTTAGTCTCTGATGCAAATTGCTCACATGGCATAGCTTGAAACCCCAGAGTCGAGCACGTTATGGTTCAGGAGAGTGTGTCCGCAGTATGTATCTCGGAATTTGATAATACTTTACTTGGTACATCACGATGTGCCAAAGCTTGTCGAGAGGAGCGGGTCGGTTCTTACATTGTCAAGCCTTGAAAATTCTGCACTGCCTGGGAGAAGCATTGTTAGCCACGCAGCACAACAAACGAATCGCGCGTAATAGAGAAACAAAGTGAAGCACCAGTTGTGAATCAGCAAGTGTCTATTGGCTTAAGACGTGTCTGTCAGCAGGGGAGGCTTGTCGGACCTCCTCAGACTGGGGCGACAACATATCTCATCACAGAACCAATTGGGGCCCGTCGCGGGATAACCGTAGGTTTCTTACCTGTAGTAGCGAGCAGCAGCGAAGGCACACATGATGCCGACGAGGAGATGCAAGCTCTGGGCTCTTTTTGAGCTGATGTAGAGCTATTTTTTGCTCTCTTTTGCAATGTGGTAGAATGGTGGAAGAAGGAAAAAGTTTCTGAACCGAAGCTCGAGCTAATAAACATTTTTTTTTTCCAAAGCTGGTTCGCGCTAAAAAAGATCCACTTGTACTCCATACTTGGTGAAATGCTGTGGCACGTGAACAAAGCCCCCTCTGTAAGCCAGTCAGCGACAGAGTCTCAGTGGGCTGCACTGCTATTTACAACCAGCGCGCGCCAGTAGCAGCACACATGCTGGGCGCGTCCAGGTACCGGCTACTTTGGCCATGTACCCGTGCTCCAGCAGCGCTCGAGTATAACAGCAGCGGCTGCCCCACTAACAAACCGTTTGGCCGGGAGATATTCAAGTCCATCATTCATCACTCCCTAAAAGCCGGCTCACGCTGCATATTGCCCTCAGAAGCCTCACAAATCCAGCCCTGATTGTGTTCAACACATCCTGCGCACTCTGACTCTTATTCTTATTCTTTATCTATATTCCGTCGCTGTCGCCTTTGTCCACATCTTCCGTGCCTGCCTCTGTTTGCGCAACTTTGTTCACTCTCCGCCGCTCTCAGTTTCAGGCAGTATCGCGTCTAAGCCACAGTCTGGTTTACGAGGCATCTCTTTCAACATGTCGGACCATGAGTTTGGAGGTACGTTGAGCTTCTATTCAGCGCGTTGATTTCTTTCCTTTTTTTCAAGTATTCTTCTTTCCTTTCTTCAAAAGAACCATGGTCATGCGTCACTGCTTCCGTTGTTGTCGCCGTGGTGAGGGACCAATAGGGCCGAGCTTTCGGTTTCATTGTTTGTATCATGAAGTCATGGGCATCTCACACAAACTTGCCATCCGTGCCCGCGCATCACCGTTAAAGGTTTCTTTGGTGAATTTATAATGGTAGCGGATTCCATCTTCTACTTGCGCTCTTAATTTCTTCCCAGCCCTTATTTGACTCTGCGTCCTTCCATATCCGCCATCGAGAGTCTGTGTGTTCGCACCACCAAGCCCGCTAATGTGGGACTACCATAATGAGAATGACTGGACCAACTTGGTTCCAGGCAACAGTACCACACTACACCAACAAGTCATGCTATCGACATTACAGTGCTAACATGTTCTCTTTCAGGAAGCAACGATGACCTGTCACTGCCCAAAGGTATGTTTACTCTCCGCCTCGCAGTGAAACATCATATTTCAGTGCCACCCCTGGCGGTTATGTGATACATAACCATCACATCATCACATTGCAGATTTTGAAGCTTACAACGTATTAGCCACCGTTCAGAAGATTGTAAGCGAAATATTGCCGCCGCAAACGGGTGTCTCTTTCGCAAAAGAGGCCCGTGACCTGCTCATAGAATGCTGCGTCGAATTCATCACCCTCATTTCTTCAGAGGCCAATGAAATCTCGGAGAAGGAGGCCAAGAAGACGATTGCGTGTGATCACATTACAAAGGCGCTGGAACGCCTTGGCTTTTCGGATTACGTGCCTGCTGTTTTAGAAGCCGCAGCAGAACACAAGGAAGTTCAAAAGGTTCGCGCATGTCTCCCGCCGCCACGTCCTTGGTCTGCAGCGCTAACATGGTCAGCAGGGGCGAGAGAAGAAGGCAGACAAATTTGCCAATAGTGGAATGTCTATGGAAGAGCTCGCTCGGTTGCAGGAAGAGCAGTTTGCAGCGGCTAGGCAGCGCCACATATGATGGGGTTTTGTTATGGTGATGTGATATCCGGAGAGAGGGCGTCAAGGTGGGCATCGCTAGGCGTTTTATTTTATAAACGGTGATGAGGGTTGGTAGACAGGTCAGATCCTGATTTGGGCCTTTTGTTTCCAGGAGTTGGTTTCGTCAATACTTCTTTTTTTTTTTTTCTATTCGTCCTTGGAGGCATATTCGTGAATCTATCAAATACATGTACTTTCAAGGTTCTTTCACCTGATGCTGCTGATGCTGTATTGTAGTTGGGTAACTGGTGATCGCCAGCTTCCTTCATCTTATCGATAAGGCATCAAAGGGTTTCAATGATGTAACGTTAGGCACAGCACAGCACCTGCCAGTACCTGCAAGGCAAGTCGCCTCTCACATGCTGCGCCCCACCATTGGTTCGCGCCCATCTGCCCATCTCCAAATTCTTTGAAGCTGCATGTATCTGCCCATCCATCACCGCATCTTTTAGTCACCGACAGACTCGCTGAAAAAATCACCAAAAATCCGCCAAGATAGGTCGGAAACACCGCAATCGTCATCAGCCCTCAGGCCCTCGCGTCCCCCGCTGGCTCGCTCGCAAAATGGGACAAGAAGAATCCCATCTGGCCTCTGCGGCTGGCCCTCCAGCTACACTCGAAGAGAGAAGCTTGGAAGCCGTCGCTGACTATATCAAGAGCGGCAATGCTCGGCGCATTGTGGTCTTGACCGGCGCTGGCATCTCGACCGCCGCTGGAAGTGAGTTGGCCCATGAGTTGGGCTTATATTGATACAACTAACAATTGCATAGTTCCCGATTTCCGATCCCCAAAGACCGGTCTGTATAGCAACTTGGCGCGCCTCAAGCTCCCGTATGCAGAGGCCGTCTTCGACATTTCCTACTTTCGCAACCACCCCGAGCCCTTCTATGTGCTCGCCCAGGAGCTGTATCCCGGGAAATTCCATCCGACCATCTCTCACGCCTTCATTGCGCTGCTTGCCGAAAAGGGCCTCCTTCAAATGCTCTTTACGCAAAACATTGACTGTCTCGAACGGGCGGCAGGCGTTCCTGCGGATAAGATTGTCGAGGCCCACGGCAGTTTTGCGACACAGCGCTGCATTGAGTGCAAAGTCGAGTTCCCCGATGCTGAGATGAGAGCGCATGTCACTCGAGGCGATGTCCCTAAATGCAATGAGTGCAAGGGACTGGTAAAGCCGGACATTACATTTTTCGGCGAAGCTCTACCAAGAGATTTCTCAGAGAAGTCACACAACACCGCCATGGCAGATCTTGTTCTCATTATTGGAACAAGTCTGACGGTGTATCCATTCGCAAGCCTTCCTGAGATGGCGAGAAAAGGGATACCCCGTGTGCTCTTCAACATGGAGAAGGTTGGTTCATTAGGATCGCGACTTGATGATGTGCTAGAATTGGGAGCATGCGATGATGGCATTCGAAAATTAGCCGAGTTGCTCGGCTGGACAGACGAGCTGGATGATACGTGGAGAAATATTGTTGGAAATGAGGAGGCTGAGAGACAACTGCGCAGCCAGACTGCTCGTGACGAAGAGATTGAAGATGAGCTACAGAAGCTGACTGGAGAGATTGAGACTGTCCTCAAGCTTGAGGAGGAAGAAGAAAAAAGGGAAGAGAAAGAAGAAGAGAAAGAAGAGAAGAAGGCAGAGGATGAAGAGAAGAGCCAGAAAGTAGGTGTTGATGCACCAAGTGATGCCCAGACACCCAAGGGTGACGCAGACGTTAAAAAAGCTACCAAGACAGAAGATGTCAACGCAGAACAAGAAGAGAAAGTAGAGGAACGCCCAGAAGCGGATTCTAAACCGGTGGACAAACCCAGCTCAAGCACAGCACCATCAAAATTCCAGGAGAGCACCGAGCAAAAAGCACAAGATGTTACGACGGCAGAGAGTAAAGATGTTGAAGAGCCAACACAGAAAGAAGGTGAAGAGAAGCCCCAGCAAAACTAACTCCAAAAATATATGTTATGACTCGATAGATTGCATGATTAGTTTCCGTTTATTTCCTTTTAGATATAGCTACGTCGGATGCCTACCTATTTATCGGGCATACCGGCTACGTTTCGGGCTTTGCTTCTTATATGTTTGGTACATAAGTTCACGATAGACGATATTTCTTTGAAACAGAATGAAAACAGGATGCAGAAGTAGCACATTATCACCTCATATGTCGTAACACTCGTGGCCCTTTCTGATAAATAAATAATACAAGTGGAATTTCATCTGATTTATAATACAATTAGGCCCGTATGTTGAAATAAGCCTCTTCGGTGTCGTACTCAAACATTGCCAGTCTCCAGAAACACAGTCCTTGCGTGCGTATATACTCTCAGTCGCAGCCCGCCTCTCACAGCCCACTGTCAATTTGTTCAGGGATATTCGTATCCGTCCAAGTCCCCCACTGTCTACAAGTCTCCGCCACTACATTCGGAATCTTCAATCCTCTCACTGCCTCTGGATCCGCAAGGAAATGCGTAAACAATCCGGCGGTGGCATGCCAGGCAATATGGCAGTGAAACGGCCACACGCCCGGATTGCTCGCCGCGTCAAATTGGAACACGACGTGTCCTCCCCTGCGAATCAGAAAGACATCACGACGCTGTGGGTTGGATGGCCTGATAATTGTTTTGTTGTCCCACTGGCCGGGACCTTCGTGCAGGAGATACATGTTGAAGCCGTGAAGATGCATGGGATGTCTTTAAAGATTGGATTTTTAGTTCCAAGGATCATCTAGTCGAGAAGATAATTGGGATGACTTACGGAGCGGGGGAATTGTTGAAGAGGTTCACTCTGACGCTCTTTGCCGTGCTCACGTTTCTCACGGACCACTCGGGTTCGAAACTGTAGTTACCCAGATTGCTCAGCAACAATGTCGGACTGTTGTAATTTCCCCTGAATGTAACGCCGTCCAGTGCCCATAAAGTATTACCAGACGCGTTTTGGAAAATTGTCAGCTCCATATCGAGCTCCAGCTCTGGTTCTGGAAGGGCAAGCTCCATGACGGGCTCTGTGATTGAAAAGTCATCATTCACACAAGTCAGCGGATCAGGAACGTCCCAAGGTGTAGACTCTGGGTCTGTCTCGGTATCTGCGTCATCGTAGTAGATGGCTGCCAGGGCATATGGTTGGCTGGCATTAGAGCATGCGCTGATGTTGCTGCGCATCCAGTAGGCATCCAGGTCACCGTCTGCCTTGACGAGGACATCACTTCGTTGACCAATACCAAGCGTAACGACTTTTGTCTCGTAGGGCTGGATGTCCACAAAGTCGTTGGCAATGACTGTCATGTTATGCCCATCGATGGAGAAGCGCTGAAGGCCCTCCGCTCCGGTGTTCATAAGTCGAAGGAGGTGAGTCTTGCCGCGTTCAAATTTGAACTTCGAAATACCGGCATTGTTGGTACATGGCGTACCATCCGTAACCTGGGAACAGTCGAAATCTCCCTTGCCATTGATCAAATTATTGTCAGAGTTGAATCTGGTCAACGCTTGCACAGGGCTCATAGTCTTCTCAACCAGATCAAAATATTGTTCATGATACCAATCAGACAGCATCACGGGACCAAGATCGATATCGTAGTCTTGTGATTTCGGTCCGTGGATCACAATAGGGCCTAAGAGACCACCAGCATACTGCGAAGAGTAATGCGAATGGTACCAAGAACTGCCATATAGAGAAGCCGCAAACTGATATGTGAAGCTCTTCCCCGGAGGCACGGGGCACTGCGTCACAGAAGGCACTCCGTCTTCCCAAGGAGTCCCCTTTTGAAGGAATCCGTGCCAGTGAAGCGCTGTGCCCTCTTCAGGGCCGGTGAGGTTGTTGTTTAGAGTTACTTGAATGGTGTCGCCCCAATTGGCTTCGATCAATGGGCCGGGAAAGGCATCATTGATCAATAGAACATTGAGCTGATATCCATCCGGAGCAATGACACCACGGCTAACTGTAAAGTTGTAGTATCGTATGACACCTGTATTAGGACTTGTATCATAGTAATTGGTGGTGTTACTAAGGGTACTCCATGGATATCCGTTGGGCGTTGGATTATTCGTAAGGAAAGCAGGGAGCATTGGGGCAGCCAAGGCTCCAAGGACAGATAGTCTGAAGAGATGTTACAAACGACTTCTTCTGAGCAATCAGGTAGGACAACATCAATACATACCCATTTGTTTGTTTCTGAGAGAGTCTGCTCGTAGCCAGAGAGGCACGTGCTTCCATTCCTCGACGGCTGAGAGAAATGCCCATGATGGTAGAATGATGATCCGAAGATAGTCAAGTTGAAGGTGATTTTCGTATATCAGAAGAGATCATGTCCACACAACTAAATGCTCTCTTCCTCTCTTTATATTCTCTTTATATACGCATGTGTATTTACATCTTCAGCGGTAATTTCGGTGATTTCGTTGATTTCGTTGACTCACTGTTCGGACTTCGCCTCTGAAGGATTCACGATTGCTCACCGTAGCCCACTGAATCCAAAACGGGATGTGGTCCAATATATGTAGGTCAGATAATTCCGAACCGCCATCATCAAAAATGCCCCCTGCCCCTGTTGCATAAAACGAATGCGGCTGAACGGTACTATTGTCTACCAAAAGTCCATCCCACCAATTACCTATATCACATCCTCTCCTGAGTCTCTTGGCGAAAGGAAACAACAATAACCACTATTTGTGAAACCATTCAGCCCAGTCATATGTCGGAGGATTCTCATGACACAGCATTCTAGCTTCTCGTATACCTGAAAAGGAAGATTAAAGGGCATAGGCCAAGCCATATGGCGTCAACAGAGTATCCAATTGTTGTTGAGTGTTCAACAGCTGTTCTATTTCTAGTGTCCAATTCATCAAGAAACGTCACACCATCAGTGCCCAATGAAGATTCAGGTGGGATACTGTTATTATTCGACGCTAGATATATGCAGGAGATATCTCGTGCAATCCCCTTGAAAATGTGGACTGATAGTGTCCTTTGTGACGATTTGGGCAATTGGGTGTAACATAGACTATCTGCAACCAAAGACATTCTTTCGGACAACCACAGAGTGCCTTATGAAATATCCTCCTTTATGCATTATATGATGCCTCAGGCCGTCCCTCGGCACTCTCCTCGCTGCTCCGAGAATTTGAAATATCAACCCTGCATTTATAGTCAGCAGACCGATAAAAGAGTCATGGATTTGTCACAAGGTTACACCTAACACGAGGGAGACGAAGGAATATTGATGAGGAGCTAGGCATTCAATTATATTATTCCTGCTTTGCCAAGATAGACAACACTATAGTGGTATAATAGTGGACACAAAAGTACCAAGCTATCCCGAGAGCTGAGACTATCGAGAATCTTGGTCTCATTGGTGCTACATTCATCGTCATAGATTCACATAAAGTAATATCGAGTAAAGGATACGAGAGGTGTTTTGCCGCCATAATTTGCATGTCCACAATGGCGGTAATTTCATGCGAGTGGTTACGCCCCAGGGGTATTTGAAGTGAATCGTTACACAAGACGGGGATTTCTTCCGATAGCATGAGCGAAGCTAAAAATATCATTCCGAAATATTGTCTGATTTCACTCCTGTTAATCGGCAGATATAGGATCGAGATGAGCTGAATGGGCCCCGTTGCCTTCATCTGAATCGCAATCCTCAGTCAGGTGGTCACTTTATATCGAGTATCAAGAGTCGAAATGGAGGAATAAGAGATTATTCGACTTGTCATGTGAAGAGCTGTGGCTACAATTCAGAAGACCTGCAGCTGAGGGGTAGGGCCTGTCTTTCTCGAAGAAGTAGCTGATTTGATAATCGTAATACATCCCCCTGAATAGCGAATCCTTTGTGGTTTGTTGTACAAGCTCAACTGGGAATATTTTCCGATGTAGATGATGCAGCAGTAGCTGACATAAATCACATGATAATCCATCGTGGGAGCGCAAGAGCCGCAAGAATTCCGAAGAACAATTGACAAGCTGAGCAAAATCGAACCAGATGAGACTCGCCACATCAGTAACGATTAGTAGCTGAAGTTAACGAAAATATCAGTCCCTAACTGGACTGAGATCAAGTTCTGCGCTAGTGTAGAGAGAAATGGTGAAAAATAGAATAAAAGCGAGGATCTCGGGTAAAGACCAAATAAGACGGCTTGTCCGGAGACAAAAGTATTTTCGTGCTTTTGCTTAAGGTACTACTTGCTAGCAAGGGGGTAGATATTCCATTATCGTGCACAGAGCTCAGTTTTCCAGATACCCTTCACAAACATAGATGGTTTTACAATGATATGAATCGCATCGGATTTCGATCGTAAATGTCGTTTGGTTTATTCTTATTTTACAGGGCAGTCATTCGGGCTACCAGTATACGCACAGTGCGGCCAGCAGCTGGTCGCTCAGCGTCGTTCGTCCATTCGTTCGTTGTGTATCTTTATTCGTCCCGTCTCCAAGCCGAATTCGCTCTTAATACTATCGGCCGTCGCTGCGCTCGCATATACAGCTCTTGTAGCTTGGGGTCCGCATCGGATCGGATGACACTACCGACTCCCATGAAGAATCTGCGATGCCTTTATCAGTATCACATCCAGTATCCAGGTAAAGAGGCTATGTAGACAAACCCAAAAGTTGCGCCAGATGCACCCATGTACTGGCCCAGAGTCCTCATAATGCCTTGCGATCCGGCGCCGTAACGAAAAATGTTGACAGTGCCTATCAAGGTGTCAGCTCCATATGCTCCAGCAGACTCTCCAACCAATTCCTTACCAAAGATGAATCCCATAATCACTCCGACAGCTAGAAAGTCGTCAGTTTACACTCGATTCGAAACAAAGCTATTCTCAAAGCCCTTACATCCGCCCATCATTGCGCCCATCTTGACTATTCGATTATAGTTAGCGAAATTGCAGCCCCTCATAATGATACGATGCCGTACGTTTGTCGAACGTGGACGGGGCCTGCTGGCCACCATGGTGAATCGGCGCGACAGGAGGCATCGTGAGCAGCCGGGGATCAACGCAATGCGCAGAAGCTGTGAAGTTGGATTTGCCGTTTCTCTTCCAAAGTCTAAGTGCCTCGAACGGTACCGGGCATCCAAGAAGATCGAATGCTTCAATCCCGAAGAAGCTGCTTGCGATGTGATTGGCCACACTGCGCCCACCGCGGGAACGGCAAAAGGTTGATGCGGCGCATCCTAATCACAGCTAGCGGCCCCCACAGTGTGGATATCCAAGTGCCAGCAAACACAATACTGTGATGATGCATCACGTGAATCGAGGTCATGAGCCGATTCAAGGCCCCATATGGCCATCTGGGATGGAGAGCAATCGCCTGGGACTGCCCGATCCGAGTCTAGAAAAACCCTCGCGAATAATGACAAAGCCTGCCTCGAGGCCGAGTTGTGGGAGCTGGGCGAGCAGACACTGAGACAGAACCGTGCACTGTATCATTTGGCCCCCCAGCTTTCGACACGCCTAGCCCAGCGCTTAGCGGGCTAGGAAGAGCGACAAGATCCCCCAAGCAACATCAGCCCGAGCTTCACCAGGCTCGTCAGCGACGTGTGGAATCGCCCAGGATTGCGAGCTTCTATCATTTCACAGTATGTTTCACATTTGATGCAGCGCACAGGGCCGGTCCAGGGGCCAGGGGCGATCGTCCATCTGCCCCCAGGCCTCGCTTGGTCGTGCCATGCCAACCCCCAATTGGTGCTGGACAAAGGAGCCACATCAACACAACATGCTGACGATTTTTCCATGACAGCACGCTGACAACGACTTCGACTGTTTCTGCGTCTCTCTCCCGCCGATCGCAAGCGATAGAGCCGTTTGACTTCGGAGCCGCATCGACAAAATATCCGTTTTAGTTCAATCTGCGGCACGCGTGTCTTTGTTTTCTTTTTTTTCTGGTTGCCCTTGTCTCAGCGACGCCAGTGGCTGGCGATTCCCCAAAAAAGCCCAACGGTTTTACTCAACGCGTATCGACAGAAAACGACCTACGTTGAGCGACGGCAAACCTGCGTTATTCACAGCCCCATATCCAACGTGCCTTCCTAAGCCTTACTCATGACTGCCGTCGCAAATCCTCCAACGTTTCCACAGATCTCCCGGCCGCCATGGGGCACTATTAATGGCAACAACCAGATGAATTCAGAGGATGTCAGAGGCATGTTCATGACCCGCAAGAGCAGTCTCTCGCGAAGCAGTTCATCCTCTTCCATCGCCTCAAACGCCTCCAATACGACTGTTGCGACGAATGGCTCCCACTCCAATGCAACTTCGCTGTCATCAGCTTCGGATCTAAGTCAGTGGTCGAATGGCAGCGCAAACAGAAAGAGGCCTCAACCAAAGAACCCTTGGCCGACTGGTAAAGAAAACGTGCAGCCCGACTTTTCGAGGCTTCCTCAAGGAAGACCTAACGGCATGGTGCCGCCCCACGGCGCCATGCAACAAGGCGGACCGGGACAGCCTCAAATGGGGCCCCAGGGAATGATGCGACCCATGGGGCCTAACGAGCAGCAGTTTCCCCCCGGCCAGCCTATGCTCTATCTACTGTCTTTAAACGGCACCTTTGAGCGCAAGACCATCGCAGTACCATTTGCTCCCGATTCCATACGAATCGGACGGCAGACGAACCAAAAGACGGTGCCAACTGCCACGAATGGCTTCTTCGATAGTAAAGTGCTATCGCGGCAGCACGCTGAAATCTTTGCCGAGCGAAACGGCAAAATCTACATTCGAGATGTAAAATCATCAAACGGCACATTTGTCAACGGCACCCGGTTGTCTCAGGAAAATCGTGAATCTGAGCCCCACGAACTTCAGACTGCCGATCACCTGGAGCTCGGTATCGACATTGTCAGTGAAGACCAAAAGACCGTCGTTCACCACAAGGTTGCCGCGAAAATCGAGCACGCCGGGTTTTTGAATACGTCGAATAACGTTTTGGATATGAACTTTGGAGACCTGGACCCCGCCAACAATGCGATGATGATTCCCGCAGGGGCCATGCAGATGCGAGGCCGCGCTGGAAGTAATATGTCCATGGGCAACAACGGTCGTATGCTTGTTAATGGCGGTACCATGAATGGCCATATGAATGGAATGGCGCAGCAACGTCCTTTTTTCCTAACACCCATCGCTACGGATCAGATTCTGAAGCGTCTTTCTGTAAGCATCACACAAAACCCTTTTAGGGCCCCCTTTCATATTGTCTTTCCTCTCGCTAACATTGTCACCAGAATGAAATGAGAAGCGCCAAACTCCAGGCTCAAGATTTAAATCGCACTAACCAGTTCATCAACACCCTGTTATCGAAAGATGACCTCAAGGACGTCGAAAAATCCGAAGCCCCAGAACAAAAACCTCAGACTATGATCAACGGCAATAGTCTGTCTTTTAGATCAGATCCGAAAGCGCGCTTCTCAGACCCTCCTGCACCTCCACCCCAGCAGCCTCTTCCTGAAAAGCCAGACGTGCCCTCTCTCAAACGAGGCTCCTTGGAGAGACCAAAGTCGGACTCGGCAAACTCATCTCCGATCCGCCAGGAAAACCTGAGCCAAATCATTCAGCTCACTGAAGCACTCAATAATGCGAAGCGAGATATTGATACCCAGACGGCGCGTATGCGCGAGCTAGAAATGATGCTTCAGAAGGAGCGGGAAGCGCGCGAGTTGGCAGAGGAGCTGGCCAGGCGACTAGAAGAGTCAGCCAACAATACCCAGGTCAACGGCATTGAATCCCACGAAGAGCCGGGTGAAACTCAGGAATCAACACGGGATGTGAATGATGCAGATGAGACGATGACGGTGTTGGCGGAGCCGGAAGAGACATCACAGGCCGACAAAGTTGCTCAGGAGACAGCGGCAGCACTACAATCTCGCATCGACACCATGGATGAGCAGATGCGGGAGCTGCGAACCCAGATGGAGCAGTGGAGGAACCGATGCGAGGCTGCCGAAGCAGAGCGGGATTCCGGCAGGAAGACTCTTGAAGAAATGGTTATCCAGCTTCGAGAGGAGGAGGCCAAGCGGGTTGCGGCCGAGGAACGACGACGATCTCGTTCAAGAACACTCCGCAGTGAGCGAGACGGAGAAGCAAAGGATGCCGTTGCATCTGCCACTTCTGAAGTTGCCAAACTGGCACTTAAGCAGGAAAGATCTCTGACGAACTCCAGCCAGGATTCGACAGATATCCCCAATCTATCGAGGGCCAACACAATTACGCCTCAAACCTCACCAAGAGGAGGCCCCCTAAACAGCCAGCACCTGCGAGCTGGCATCCCCTACGCCTCCATGATTGGCGTGGTGCTGCTTGGCATGGGGTTGATGGCTTACATGAATGGATGGCAGTCATCCCCTTCCCAGGCTGTTGAACGATAAATGTCAAGTGTCTTTAGGCGTTTTGCATTGCATTTATACTGTTTACGATGCGAGCTTTCTTATTGTATTCCACAATGCTTGTCTTTGAGCAGCACGGCATAGCACACGGTTATCAACACTTCATCAATATCCAACGATGACGAGAAAAATGGAGGCAATCATGAGCAGCACAGCACACTCGAAAAGAACTGAACTTTTTTTTCTTTATTTTCTACACCCCCTTTTGTAGGTATACTAGGGTTAACTTTTTTGCTTTTGTACCAACGACACAGCTTGATTTCCTTTTTTGTCCTCTACCTTACCTTCCTTCCAACGTGAAGATTTCTTTTTTTGTCAAGATGAGAATGGGCCTTGTGAAGCACACGGCCTTTTGGAGATTTGTGTTTTCTTGAAGGGACAGGAATACGTTTCAGAGTCAGGATCGATGAGGAATGAGAGAAAGCGAGTCAGTCAACTTCTCGACCAAAGAAGGATGCGATGCGCTCTTTCTTCTTTTTTATTATTTTTCTTTTTAGCAGATATGGGTTGCATAGTATGCGGTTAAATTGGGGGCATAATAACAGACTTTAACGTTGACCTTGCACCTTGTATGTACAACACATACAGCAGACATGCCTTACGATGGAACGATTCAGATGATACGGCTCTTTTTATGTAAGTAAGTATGAAGGGGGGTTTCAAATAATACTCTGATTGTTATTACTGAAGATGCGTTACTCTCTTTGACTGTGATGTGAAGCTTGTCTTTGAGATTGATTGTAGAAGCTCAAGCAGTTGGCTCTGGCTTCTTGCATAGGTATCCGACGGGATGCGGCCCCACCAAAATCCGGGACGCTGGGAAAAGCTTCGGTCCGATCAGCCACAATCATTCGATGGATCGAGGCCTGTGATATCATTTTCCTTCTCTACATTGACGACACGCGCAGCAACGCAACACGCCAATTCACGGTCACAAACAGACACCCTGTGCTGCTACTTCATCACCGCATACGAGACACGGAATCAAGACCCAGAATCGAGAAAGAGGCGTCCAGTGTGACCAACTAGGAGATACATAGCTATTGAAACCGGCGCCATCACAATCACATTCAATCACAGTCACGATGCCGACGTTCCAGAACAAGACATTCCGCTCGTCGGCCGACGCGGGCAAGATCGGCATGAAGTATCGCTCCCTCATAGGCAAACATCCGTTCCTCACCTTTGGGCTGCCCTTTATCGCCGTCATTGTGGCTGGCTCGTTTGTCCTCACGCCCGCGACGGCGATTCGATATGAGAAGCACGATCGCAAAGTGCGGCAGCTGACCAAGGACGAGGAGCTGAATGTAAGGAGGGCGGGACGGAAGGTGGACATGAAGGAGGAATACTACGTGAGTTTTCTTTCTTTTCTCTACCCGTACACCCAAGGAGGAGCTTTCTTTCTCTCTCTACCCGTACATGCAAGGACCAGTTGTTTCTTTCTTTCTCTACCCGTACAAGTACATGCAAGGAGTAGTTGTGGGATATGCAGGGGCAGCAGAAAGAGGAATGATTCGAATTCGAGGCTAACATAGGAGGCTTGCAGAGACTTGCTGGGCGGGATCTGGACAATTGGGAGCAGCAGCGCGTCAAGAGGCTGCCCGGAGAGAGCGACGGAATCCTGTAAGAGCCGAGACACAAGGCCCAATTGCGTGATATGTCCAAGGCGAGACATGATATGCGAGGGAAACATGCCGTGCAACGCCATTGCCGACGGCAACACGAAAAAAGAAATTACTACCACAAAACGAAAAGAGAAGAAAAAATATGGACGAAAACAAACAAGCAATATAATGGTGGGAGCATCATCGCCGATTGATTGGATACCAAGGGCCTGGAGCCGGGCTCAGCTGAAAAGCCTTCTTTCTTGGCGTTATTTTTATCTCTTCCTTTATTTTTTTTTCAGGTCGCCTCAGCACTCAGCCCTACTCTACTCACTTACGCCACCATCTCTTGACACTATTACCATTAGTATTAGTGAACGAAAGCAATAGTCTTTCTAATCAACACGGAATGCCTTGACCCGAGACTCGGATGGACCAGCTTAGTCCAACGGTCGCCGACTACTGAGCACTATCCAGTACTAGCATCTCGCTTTTCTTTTTCGAATCAAGCGGGCTACGGCTCTGGACTCATCGTGACTCAGATCAACGGCAGGGGCAGAGCGCAAATCCAAATCTCCACAGCAGAGACAACCATCACATGAACCGTGGTGTCGGTATCATCACGCACGGGGGGGACCCTGCAGCGTGTGGGATGAAGTAATATCTTTGTACGCCCTGCATGCCCAGTTGGCTGGATAGCATCGGGGTTCTGTCAAATGAGAAGAAGAAAATCCCGTCCATGGGGATGTAAGCCCAATAGGGCGCTCTTTCTTGCTCCTGCAAGGGGGGGGATCCCGAGGCCCTGTACTGTACGAGTTACCGGTATCTTGTTTTCCATCACATCCTCGGGACTGGGCTGGGCTGAGGGCTTTTTACAAGGAGGAAGGGGGGGGGGCGTGTACGGAGGTATGAATACTGGAATTTGGAAATCCGATGTACTACTAGCCGGGGTGTCAATATTCTCAACTCTTGTGTCACGACTTTCTTTTTTTATCCCAAATTTTGTCTTATAGCGTGACACGTCTCCCGTCAGGATTGAAGGACACACTCGCTACTCCTGGCTTGCGGGCGCGGCTTTGACAAGTTCGCTCCGTACTAACCCCATGAGAGTTAAGGACGCAAAAACGAGGCCCAAGCCCTCGGGAGCTTCTGCTGACAAGCAAAAAAAGGCAGGGGGAACGTGCCGTGCCGCCAGGGATGCGGGAATGTAGCGGGTGCCTCTCTCTTTTTTTTGGGTAGCGATCAAGGGGAGACTCTTACAGGGGATTCCTTGGGCATCTCGATGTTCTTTAAGGTCTTTATTTCCACTTGGGGGCGGGTGAGAGATTGGGGGAGACTGGGGTGGTGGTTGTCTGACAAATGCTTGGACGTTTCCAGAGATTGATACGCCTCTTGTTCTACGGAGTAAACCAGTCTAGATACATAAAGGAAGGCAGGAAAACAGAGTCATGGAGATAAATGACAGGTTCGAATTGTACCTCGTACAGACAGAATCCACCCTGGTCCGAGGTAAGCGAATAGGGCGAGATGACGGCCCTTGTCGGAGAGATGGCCACGCGAGCCCCCAAGCTGTCGGGATCCTGATTGTACCTACCTGTGCCTGTGCCTGTAATACGATGCCCAATCTTTTTTTGTAGGTGTGTTCGGGGAGAGAGCTTGTATTGATGTGTATCAATGGAATTTTTGCGGTGATTTATTTGGTGCTGCGTGAGGCTGGCACATACGTGATGTGTGGCTTTGGTGTGGCTGAGGGAGTTTGTATGATGGAAAGGGTTGGAGTTCTATTGGAGCGCAAAATAATGTGTACTCGTGTATGCGGCTAGGTCTTTCTTCCCACCTCCTCCAGTGAGGTTAAAAATGCTGTGAAGAGCAAAAGCCTGCATATAAAACCCACTCCACCATCACTAGGTACAGTACCTAGGCACCAATAAACTCCATACCTAGTAGGCCTCGGGTGAGGTTAAAAATGCTGTGAAAGCCGCACTGATAAGATCAACATATTCAACCAACATACATCCCGTTCATGTAAAAATGACATTCAATAGAGCCATTGGATGGCGCACCACCAGCTATCGCGATTGTGGGAGTAGAGTTGGAACTCGGCCCGCATAGAAAATTAGGCAGCATACTTCTGTGGCAGAAAAGGATTGGCCAAATTCTGCTGTAGGGTCAGAATAATTAATCTCCTAAGACCTCGGGTGAGGTTAAAAATGCTGTGAAAAGAGAAAGTAAAAGGCAACTCATTAGATGCAGCTTTGCGGAGTCTGCAGCAGGACGCTCAACCAATAGGTCTTAATAATCTCCCAGGGCCTTGGGTGAGGTTAAAAATGCTGTGAAGGAGATCAAGATCAACCGTTATTCGGGGCGTTGACTAGAAGGGAACCTCTTAACGCTCCCCCCTCTAACAGAGAGGGGGGGATTGAGCTGAGTCCCTCACTTATTCAACCCCCCGAGTATGCGGGGCCATACGCCTTTTCAAGACTACCGCCTGCTTCCGCAAGAATTTGACCCAGATCCCAACAACAATGCCTTATTCCTTTCGTAGTAGATGTGCATACGTGAAATATCTAAATGCCTTCTCAAAGTAGTTCTGAGTGATATTAATGGATTGACAAGATTCAGCTACTCGAAAAGCGGGATAATGGACGCCAGTGTGTACAGACAGTAACAGCAGCAGAAACAACATAGCTAGCTACTACTACAGAATTTGTAGATGGACTCACATCAACCCTCTACTCAACAGCCCCAACCCAAATCACCACCTGCTTCATAATCCATTTCAAATCAGACTCCTCCGAAAGCCCATCCCCTCAACGTCTCATAATCCATCACCAATCCCCTAACACAAGAACAGAATAGCACAACACCAAGATCATCCCCCTCCCGACTCCCCCATGAGCCCCGAGCCTTATCAACCCCATCTCTCTCATACCAAAAACCCCCCAGAACCACAAAAATTTGGAATTGAATTCACCACTAGTCCAGGGCCGGCAAACAAAACCGACAACCTCCATGTCATCTCCAATTGCAGGGTAAGCCCATCACCCGTCTACTTTACACCCACTACCCGTCTCGAGACGTAGATCCTCCCACTGACTCAGTATGAGCCCGAAAAATCCCAACGGCTAGCTCTACATGTACTTGCAGTACTTCACATTTTGACATTGCCTTAAAATTAGCCCTGTCAGAACTAATCTAACCACAAGGCGCAGTTGCAATACCGGCAACCATGTCTCACTGCGGAGAAGCCCTGTACTGTAATCGCCTCGCCTCCAGGGTCATGAGGGGAGCATGCTCATGTCATCTTGGGCTAATTAACATGAAAAGGCCGGATATCTGGTTGCCGAGAGCCATTACGTGGCAGACTGTGTAAGCTGCGAGATGTGATTGATACGAAAGATGCATTGTCGGCTCTAGGTTAGTCCCTATCATTGCTCTTCCTGCGCGTACTTCATCCATATGGGTCAATACGTTTGGTGATGCTATGGTGATTTAGATAGACAGCGAGTGTATCAGGCTGATTAATATTCCAGTAAAACAGTTGGATATAGCACTATGATATCTTATTCGGTGCTTGTTTCGTGATTAACATAAGCTATAATAATCGGACAAACATCAAAAGATGACTGGAGATTAATGAGTTGAACAGCGCATACAAGGCCCATCAGAGTCAATCAATGATTCCCCTCCTACTATCAACATGAACATTTTTGTAATCTCAACTTCATTTCACTGATATCTCGTCAAGTCCTCTTTTGCCCCTTCATCTGTCAGAACTCATCAGTAATCAGTGGCAGCCCGCTAGTCGTCTCGGCCTGAGGCTAGTGGACAAACATAGCACAAACAACACTAGCTTCCAGCGGGACGATTGCGGCACGCCTTGCGGGCGCCCATTCGGCATCGGGAGAATTTTGGGCAGCCAGTCTCGCAGCCTGTGGAGCACCGCGACAGCCGGGTGGGACGAGAGTTGCGCGCCGCGGGAGCAGCGGCTCATCGAGGCGCTCCTTTATCAGACTGGCATTTTCGTCTGATCATCACCACAAGGCGGAGTGTTTGAGCCTTGTGGCCCTCTGACAGGATACTCCGCACATGGCGGGATCGCTCATCTACTTCGTAAGCAGTAAGAAGCGAAGGAGAAGAGCGGCAGGGCTGGTGCCGCCGCTAGACTGTGTGTTACGGAGTTGGCAACTGACAAATTGCGCAGATTTGCTTACCATGGCCGTGGAAGCGACGGGAAGGATATGATCGTGTAACGCAGGGAAAAGAATGCTAGTGCATCCAGAGCCGTGGTATTTGTCGTGATTAGTCTGTGTTGCTCCCAAAAGCAATATGGGTGTGTGATAACAGGACCGTGGAGTTGGTACGGCCCAACATCACACACGGCTCGAGCAAGGGACACACCTCAACGAGCCAAAATTTGAGCCGTGATATTTTTTTTTATGAGAGATGCAAGGGTCGCAAAGACCAAGGGGCTTGGGCACGGAGCAGGGAGCAAAAGACGAGCAAATGACCAAATGATCAAGTGATGAGGATGTAAGGGTCCGACAACGTGGTAGCGACGTGGGTAGCATTCTCGCGGTCCCGTGGACTTGGAATTCTGCGCGTCGCAGACCTGGGGACCAGGCTGTCGGTTTTTGCATTGCCGCTTCCATGCGGGGAGAACCGACTGATACCAAAGGATTGCTGGCCCGAGTTGGTGATGTCGCCGAAGGCTTGCAGAGCGGGAGGAGTGCCAGTTCCTTGTATCACAGTGATGGCCACTACAAGTTATTCGTATGTGGGTGCTGGATCAATTAGGCGTCGACGCATTCAGTTGGAGGTGGGCTTTACGGCAGGCACAGGCTATTGAACTTCATGATGCCGACACAGGTCGGCGATGTTAGCAAATGTAGGGCGCACATGTTGCTCCGTACTCACAGTGGTGGCCGCATGCGTACGAGTATGTTTGACAATGGCAGACTGGTTGTCATGTTAGAGCCTGGACCCCTGAATGCTGTCAAGCACTCAAAAATGACACGGCTCTGTCATGCGGCACAACCACTCTGCGGCTTGCAGTGCGACGGCAATCGGCTATGCATGCGTGTTTCTTGCGTGCAGCTCTAGCTTGCGCCGTACCTGCAGCCAGCGGCCTTGTGATCACACACATGCATCTAGGGACGCAACCACCAAGATGGGTTTGCACGAGCTACATTGGGCAAGTCGGCGGGGCGGCTGAAGTAATATTGAAGCGCAATCTCAACGCACTGGTGTTGGGGGCCGCATCGTGCGTGTTGCGTCGTGCAAATTTCAATAAAAGGAAAGAAACAAAGACGGCGGTGGTGTTGGCTGCTCTGGAGCCGACCACCTGGTGCGCGGTGTCGTTGCCTCTTGAGTTGTTGTTGTGTATACTCGTACGATATGCATGTCTAATGCGGCTGAGCATTTAGACTAATAGATCATGAATGAGGACGTGCATGCATGGTCACCGAACATCACGTTGCTCACCACGTCGCGGCACAAATCACATTGCAGTCGAAGACGTCAAATGATTCAGATCCTCTGTAGGGTTGAGGAAAAAGAAAAGTGCTCCTTCGTAAAAGCGGTGAAATCACTGAGAGTTGGCGCACTTGCAAAGGCCCGGCGCGGACGGTAGCTTGCGATAAGTCATGTCTCGGAATGGCGATCTCTAGCTATCGGGCTTCTATCAGTCGGCGAAGGATCAGACACGTAGGCCATTTGATTCGAGCCTGATCCGATACCAAGATTGATCTACCATGCGGTGTGCTTCGTTGGGCTGCCAACAACCATTTCCCACCGCTGGACACCCTGTCACGACTCTAATTTAATGAGATTGCGGCTGCAAGATGCTGGTACGGCTGACCTGTCAATGCTGCAGGTCTCGCTGCAAGAGGCAACAAAAAGGAAAGTGCGCGTGCCAGCAAAGTGGTATTCGGCAGAGATTGCAGCTTGGTCCCAAGATATGCCCCCTGCACTTGTTGTTTCTTTTTCGTCCTCGCAGATTGCCCATCGACGCACGCTGATTGGCCAATTGTCCGAGGTCTTGGGACAGAGGTGAAAACGTGGGGTTGCGACAGGCTTCACGGTCCAAGGGGAATATTGCGGTGGTGCAACGCCGCTGTGAGACTTCATCCTCGGTATTCGCAGATACTTCGGCCGACAATCAACCCCTCAGTGATAAGATTCTAAATCGCAAAGTAATTCCCTGCTTAATTTGACTTTTGACAGCGCAGCCATGGTTCCTGAGAGGCGTTGAGGGGAAGGCAAGCATGGCGAATGAGCGATCGCCGTGGTGCAAGCCACACATGCCGATACCCATGTCCTGCTGGACGCCATTATCTAAGCGATCTGGCTAATTCGATGCGGGACCGCCGTTCTTTTTGCTCGCTTGCGAAGAAATACATGATGGCGTTGAGGGGGAGATGAGGAGCAAAAAGCAACTTGGCAAATAGGAAGCTAGTTGCATCTTTGATTGGACCTTGCATACTTCGTGGCTGCACGCAGCAGATCTCATGCCGCGTCGGCTGCCAAGCACGTTGCTTCGGCTCATGATCGATCGGTCTGGATTCTCAGCCTCGGAGGGCCCCGATCAGCGTGGCCGTGATGGATGCGACGGGGGGCAGAGAAGGCTGAGCTGCCCTCGACCCACTAGCCTGAGGGCCACGAATGGATCACTGATTTCGAGAGCGATGAATGCGGTATGTATTCGCGCTTTGGACAGGCATGTGCATATGGAGTTGTATGAAGCTGTATGAAGCTGCATGAAGCTGCATGAAGCTGTGGCAGCTGGTAATATCAACGCTGTGCGAAGCTGTGAGAAGCTGTGAGCAGCTGTGAACATGGTGATCGGTGATTGTCTCAGAGAAGTTACTTTTTGGAGCTCCGTATTTGCAGCAGGCAGAGTCACTTCCAGGTTCACCGCAGGGAGGAGGAAGACTTGCTCCGCTTCTCCGTACATACACGTATCGTGCTATCTTGAAACCTCACGCATTAGCGTATCCATGTGCTAAATGGGTACAGAGCACTACCTGCCGCTAGTGGGAGGCAACTCGCGGCAAGAGAGTCAGAGGAGGTGATCGGTTCCTGCCTGCTCCAGGCTACAGTATCGTAAAGAGCACCTTAGTCATATTGATACCAGAAGTACTAACCTCTTCATAGGGATGGAGCGGGTAAATACGACTTCAGCCAAAGAAAACACCATCGCTTCTCGATCGCCACGATGGAATCATGGCTAACGACATTAGCGTGGCCCGTCACTCATCCACCACGCAGCTGACCGCAAAACTATCACCGCCAAAAGCAATTCTCATCACATAGTGCCTCCCGATGCACACGGTTCCTGAGCGATCGTGCCAGGGCGCGGGCAAACGAGACACCCACTAACAAGTTTTGACTTTGACGATGCAGTTAGTACGACTGTGGCTTCACCCAGAGCCCTGCCAAGACATTGATAGGTACCGCTCTCCAGAGCTCCAGGTACCTGCATGCATCTTCTCCCTTGCGTCGAGCTATCACTACCGACGTCGTCGTCGCATCGAGGCATTCTGCGGGCTTTCTTGCAAACCAGCGCGCGCTGAAGGACGCCGTGGCCCTGCTGTACTGTAATTTCTGCCTGCCAGGTAGCTGTGATTGCGCTGACTGAGAGGATTCCGTATCAGATGCTACAGGTATCAACCCCAGGGCCAGAAGAGTCAAACGGCAATGGCGGGCGTCGGTCAGTAAAGGACATGGGAACCTGTCGGCATGACGTCGCCCACACGGCATGCAAGTACTTTACAGTAGCTCAGCGCAAAGTTTTGGCAGTGTGAAGCCACCGGGGGACCCCCTGGTCTGGTCTGAATTCCTAGCAGCTGGACGACCGGGGTTCGTCAGCCCATGATTACGAGGTGTGGCCGTGGTTGGCTTGGCCAGGACGACGCCGGGTCAGTTGGCTCAATGAAGGGCCAGGATTCTGGCGCAGGGCAACTTGTTTCGTTTGGTTTAGATCGCCCCAATCACGCTGAAGCAGACTTGACGCACACACCCACGCAAGCATTTCGGAGGAGCGCAGCTGCTTGTTGCGCACCGGGCTCTTGGGAAATCCAGAAGCTGTTGGAATAGAACTCTACTTTACCTACCCATGGTACAACACAACAGAGGACAAGCCACCAGCACATGCCAAGCTTAGGTCGGCAAAGCCAATCCTCCTTGGCGTTCCGAGCACTGAATCATGAAGCACAGAGTTACAGCCGCGGGCACCAGAGTTCACGGAGGGGACGGGTCTTAGTTGGAGTCATCACGACAGTCGAAGGCGTCAATGTGGAGAAGCCCAAGCTGCCGTAAGGCCTAGCAGGACGCCCTCAAGCCCTGGGCAAGCTGCTCAGCAGGACCGGTGCAAGACAAGTCGAGCATTCGCAGGTACGAGACGAGAGCCGGCCAAAGCCACCGCCCGGTCCAGGCTCCATCCGACACCCATGCTCCAGGACTTATACTAGCCCTTGCAATTCACACGCCCACCAAGGACTAAACTAAGACCTGGGTGCTCGTACACGCCCTCACCTCCCACACCTCCGCATCATGGACGAATTGCACATATATGGACCGAGCCATCTCCTCTCGGCACTCCGGAAGTTCCTGCATCACGGCCTCATCCATCTCTACCCCTCAAATCCAGCTCTCTGAGCTTTCAAAAGGCACCAGATCGACCGAGTTTTGGATTTACATCTTGGACGAATCAACCACCTCTGATCTGATCGTCTGTTTCGCCACCTCCTGCATTCGTGTGCCAGCTACTACGACATCACACGCACGACTACATCATACACCTTCTCCTCACCCTCCCTCTGCACTTAATTGGGCCGATCGATCCGCCTTAGCTTGCATATCGATTGAGTTTGCGTTTTATCATTAATATATATTATCAACACCATCGCCTTCACACAGCGATCAACTATTTTCTCATCCATACCTCAAACGACTTACACCCACTCACACTTACACTCACAACCTATCCACACCCACACACTAAACATTTCTACAACCACTATCGCCATCATGCCCATCTTCAGTGGTCTTGGCCAGCGAAGAGGGTCGAAGCCCCGGGAGCTGCACATCCGCAAGGTCTCATTCTCCGGCTGCTCTCTTGCTTCTACTTCCGACCGATCATTTTCTTCCGATTCATCAACATCAACCATCCGCGCCATGACTCCTAGCCTGGCTACCAGCGTCGGCACTGCTTCCACCTTCGATGGCTTCTCTATCCACTCAGCCTCTCAACCTCCCAAACGGCTACATGACCGGCCATATATCATGACTAACCAGCAACACTACGAGTCAGCGCCAGCGTTTTATGATAGCGAGGATACCGAGAGCAGCGATATGGAGGCATCAGAGAGAGATTTTGATGGAGAGGATGAGGACCTGCCTCAGTTCACCATGGAGCTGCCTCATGCCAGCCCTGTGACCCATCACGACTATGAGAGTGGGGATGAGCCACGGGACTACTTCTTCCAGTACATCAACAAGCGACCTTCTCTACCACGATCTCGCTGGTCGGAATCTACCATTGAGAGCGTCGACTCATTAGATGACATGACTCCCGTGACGAGCATGTCTGAGCCCGTCTCATCAAACACCATGGCCGATGCTGAAGAAGCTGAAGCCGCAGGCGAGTCCACGCCTAGCACCATCACCTCCATCACCACCGCCCCCAAGAGGCCTACCTTCAAGACTGTTGACAGCTTTGAAGACTACGTCAAGCGCGGGGGCTGGAAGCGAAGAGGCATCGTCTTCAACCGCGACGAAGTGGATACATATTAAACCTGATCACACATCAACACCGTCTCCTATCAACCAGTATATTCTCTTCATTGCACATATTTTTATCATTATCAGCGCTTTAACTTTTTTCTGGCGAGATTAATCATCAACATATGCACGCTACACGCAAGACATTGGAGTCTACTTATTTGTCTTTTTTTGTTTTCAGGGTTATATGGGAAGGATTCATTGGGCAATTGGCGACGGCCTCGGATTATGGCCAGTCACAAAAAAGAAGCGACGCTTGCAACACTGCATTTTTTCTTTGATTTTTGGGAATTAGGGACGAAGCGACGGCTGGAAAGGACATCGATTCGCATTGGATACCCGAGGGGGGTGGACCCAAGACTACCACACTACAATACGTCTATCATTGACTATTTTCCTTTTTTTGTTTATTTTCTTGCATCTACTCTACCATAGCATATAGCTTTCTCACATAGGCACAACGCCCCAAACACACTGCTCAAGATTATCAATACAGAGCACAAACAACCATGACGTTCCATCCTTGTTCCTCAAGTTTGCAGTGACCACTCCGTACACGTATAAAACTTTTTGACTCTTATCTGCCATGGCTACTCGGTAGGTCGGCAATCACTTTTCACAGCCGAAGGGCAAAAAAAACCTGGGCGTCGTCATTCCTCTCCACTTGCACGGGCAATGGCGTGCCGTACGAGATGCCGAGCCACGCGACTTTGCTGGGCACTCCAAAACCCCTGTGCTGGCTAGCTCTGTTTTTTCAGCAGCCTTCTCTCTTTTCCTCATCCGTATTTTTTTTTTTCTTGTCCGGGCATCGTGACCTAGGAAAAAAAAAAAGGGCCTCGGCAGCGCCGTTCGGGCCAAAACCGAGTGGATGCGGGTGCTGCTATTAATAACGGAGGGAGCTGAGCAGAGCAGGGGTGTATCTTGCGGTGCCTTACAGTAGCAGTGTTTACGTGCATTTCGTATGCACAAGTCTTTTTCCGATTGGAATACGGGGGAGAGGATGCATGTAGAAGACGATGGAAAGCTTACGAGTGGTTAGAATGCATTACACTAAAAGCATGCAAGTAAACTTCTACGGCATAATGTAGAAGCATATTTAGAAAGGATGACTTGCAGTAAGAAGTGGCAATTGGTCTTCTGCACCACGTCGCTTCGTCTAGCAAAAATTCATACGCCTCTCGTTTATCGTAGAGTTTTTTGGCGTATTCGGTTCTGCGAAAATACGCTTTTAGCCTTCCTTACTGCCCTTTTTCGAAAACGCGGCTCAACAAAAGCTGCCCGTGTGACCCAGCATCTCCGGAGAAAGGCAAAGCAAGTACGTAACTGTTTTGAGATTAATCTTATGGAGTTGCTCGATTACATTACGAGATTTCACCCCCGGTCAGTCTCTGATAAGGCTGAGGCAGCCAGCCAGCCAGCCGAGCCCCCAGCAACTACCGTAACTGTAACTGGGTTTTGATTCCTGATCAAAAAGCTTACTAACCTTCTCACAGGGCAAAAAATGTGTACTTGTAGATGCGCATGTAAGACGTGAAATGAAGGGGACTGGGGGAGCCCTTCTATCCTTTTGCTTCCTTTCCAGGTCCAGGGGGGCTACACAGACAGGCTGCACACATTATAAATTTGCTGTAATTTTGTTGAATGCCACGCTGGCGTTACATCACAGGTGAGGCGTGTCTGTTAGGACGCAGCTGAATCTAGATCTTTTTTTCTTTTGCTTCTTCTCCCTTGTTGCCCAATTAGGAATTGGCCAGATATTAGCAGCACGATGGCATAGAAGCTAATAGTCCGACTAATTAGACCATCACCAGAAAAAAAGCAAAAAAAGAGGCGGTATAGAAGAAAATTTTTTAGTGCCCGCGATGTCCTCAGCTGAGAAGTCCCAGTAGTCTGGCTGTTAGTTCTACAACTAAGGTAGACCCCGAAGACTATCACGGGCCACACAGCTAATTTTTTCCCTTAGATCCCTTTTTTCCTTTTTCGCTTTGGGTCGGGGGGACCCAAAACAACATGGAGCTACGAGATTTGATGGGACGGCAGTGTCCGAGCTACTGAGCACAGCCCTTTTTTTTCTTTTCACCTTTTCTTTTTAATCGCCGGATCCGCCCTCAAAAGGACGGTGAGCATGATGTAAGACCCAGGAACCCTGAAGGAGCTCCCGCGCTTTCGGGGATTGACAGGGGCCGGTCCCTGTCAGATCCACGTGTTGGGGGAGTGTCAGAGCGTTTTCGCAGGATTCCAGTGGGATGGTAATGGCTCCGTAATACTACGAGCCGGACACGGATCAGGATTGGGTGAGACGCGTTGGAATGAGGTGGAGGGTGCTTTAAAAGGAGGATCACGACTTTGTGCTGCTACTGTTAGTGTGAGGGAATGAGACACGAAGCGGTGAATGGTGCCGTTGTGATGCTAACCTAGGTGATATTAGTCGAGAAATAACCTATGGTCGCGACAGAGGAGAAAGAAGAAGGGTAGGGCTGAACGAGACCATTGTGGACCGTGTGCTTCGTATCGACTCCCTCTTTTAGGTTTGAGTGTAAATGGTCGCATATGGTAAGCGTGTCAGCCATGATCTCCATGTAAGAATATTCCTATTGAGAGCTTATAGCGATAGTCGATCACGTAGCTGTAGATAGATCAAGTAGCGATAGATAGATCGAGTAGCGGTAGATAGATCGTGCAGCGGTAGATAGATCGTGCAGCGGTAGGTAGAGCAATCGGAAGGATAGAGTGGACAATGGACAAAAGTGGACAACAGTCTACCATCCCACAACTTTATTATTCATACGATGACAAGCCTTAGCTGAAGCTAATCCTACCTCCATCAGTTACCCACTCACTCTCTCGCGATGCCCTCTGGGAGACAATGGACACGGAAAAAAGTCATATCAAACATGGACCACATATTGAGCTTCACTCGATATGCTCTAGCAACACGAAAAGAACTCGATCGCCTGGGACACAGTACATGGATCGAGCGGTTCGCCATGGAGTTGTCGGTTCGGCAGCTTTGTCGCAGTCCTCCTATTTGAGAAGTTAGCGATGAGAATACCAATTAATATGGAAAGCTGCAGAAGTTCTCACCTCGAAATATCTTTGATGCTTCTAGGATCGTTTCGACCGTAATTAGCAAATTGTCGCCATTATTCTTCCCACCAAACACCACATCGGGGAAACCTACACGCGTCAGCAGATCGTCGTCCTGGAAAGCACATTTTGTGATACAGGATATTCTTACTACGGCCCGTTCCTCGTGAAACTAGAAGATAAACATATTAGCCACTCATGCCGAGTACTCCATACTGCTAGGCATGTGCTTACCTTGGCCATTTTCTCGGCGTACTGAGTAGCGTGTGAATGTCAGTGTTGTATATCGGCCGAAAGCCGAAACCGATGGGTCTACTTACTTCTCTGGTCTCCTTCTGTAAGATTAATTGTTAGCAACGATAAAGAGTGTAATGATGCCGCTTTAAAAACTTACATCGACCTTGGCCTGTCAAATAGACTTACGGCGAGTCGAGCCTAAGTCAATGTTAGCCACGCAAGTCTCTGAGCGTCGGGAGTCATTTTCTGGTAGGACACCCATAGTGTCTCACAGTAGTAGTAGCTAATATTTTCGTATCCCAAACCAATCAATTAAGCGTGCTATTGCATCTCACTCATTGGTCACCCATACGCAAGTAGGACGCATCCGTCTTACTAGGAGCGCTGACGTTCTTCTTTTGCTGACGTCTGGATTAGAATGACTCAAACACGCACCAAAAAAAAAAAAAAAGCAGCTCAGCACAGGTATATATATAGTAGGAAATACAGAAAATAACTTACAAGTTTTTGTCTTCGTTCTAAGACAAAGAAGACATATGTTAGTTCACTCTCGTCAGAAGATGAGCATCGTGAGACTTACCGGTGCGTGAATGATGGACAGAGAAGAAAAAGAAGGTGGTGAACAGAGACGAAGGACCGTTCTCGTCCGGGTGACCACCAGCAGTGGAAGATTGGTCGGTGTATGGATGCTGTGATCTTGGAGAATGGAGAAAAAGAAGAGTTGGAAAAGATGAAAGGGAGGAAATGGTAAGCTCCTCAGGCGGTAGAGAAAGAAGGAGTGGCTGATGCTGGGGAAGTAAGTGGCCAGGCAGCTGGTGGCAGGCGGTCACGTATTTTCCAGCTTTACACTTCAGGCACCCATAATAATCGTACCTTCCTTCCTGTAAACATCCGGTATCTACATCTACCAGGTGCTTTTGCATGTATGCACTCGTATTGTGGATTTATTATCTGTCTGTTGCATGTTTTATATTTCCAGAGACTGGGAGTGGCTATCCACAATGCAACGACAACAGTACAAATGGTGTCGTACTGAGATGCGGACAAGTAAAAACGCGATATATTTACTTCTACGCCCAATACTTCGACCTGTATATTCTACTATTTGCTACTTTCTCTAATACTGGCTACTATCGCTATATTTTTCTAGCGTCCATATCTCCAGATATCATATTGTACAGGAAATCTCATTCGCAGTCTATATACCTGTAGTCATTTTAACGCCTGCTCGCAGAACTCCACAATATCAGTATCTTTCAAATTCCCATTGATGTTCTGTTTACAGTCATGTCATGTATGACTCTTCTCTCAGTATCTCCATAACGTAAACATCTGTCTCATTCTGCTATCTTGAACTCATTTGGTACCCATTGCGTCATAGGAACGATCAAATCTCTGGTGATCCTATTTTAAGTTTTTGAATCATCTTACAGCTTTATATTATGCTCCAATTCTCATGGTAGTCTACATGGCTCATGGGTAGTCTCGCCTGGAAAACAATCCCTTGTTGAAGATGTCGCCGGGAAACATCTTTGCGTCCAAGCTTGAGAAGAGCTTCTAGAAAGGGTAATTGTGGCACCTTGGGTCAGTATGGCTAGTGAATCTACCCTCCAACGAGGCAGAACTAGACTGAGAAGCTAACGATGGCCTCATCAGGTAGCAATAGATTGATCAATTGCCGTAAGTTTCACCGAGTAGAAATTGATTTCAGAGATAGCTCAGGCTTGAAGGAGTGAGTTTCACATGTTTGTGGCTTGCTCCGTATCAGGCGTTAGTCAGCCAGTGACCAGCAAACGAGGCGCCTCAAAACATTAAGCTCTCGAATCGGGTAATTGTGGCGCCGCAGATGTGGCTAGTGAATCTACTCTGTTGTGTTGTTGTGCCAAGGTTTTCTATTCGCTCCAGAATTTTGTATCAACTTTCGGGACTCTGCATCTCGCCCATCCGACCAATCTTTGGCCCTCCAATCGCGGCTTCATTGGGTCACCATCTTCACCTCTCCCTACCTCATCCCGCGTCGCGTCTTAGGCAGCTATCCTCCTCTCACATCATTGCCCACCATGGCGCCGCTCATCCTGCACAACGTCCCCGATGACGAATGCTACGTTGGCGAGGATGGCATCAAACGACCCTACGCCATGATCTATCCGTAAGTCATCATTGCAGCTTCTCACCTCCTGTTTAAAACACCACCAACAAGCTAACATCGCCATCTTTCCCCCAGACACGAAGGCACTACCAGAACACGGCGCAGCATCGCCGAAACAGGCTCTTTCGGAAAGTCAACAAGACGGTCTCGCTCTAAAACAGGGACTCCGGCTCGCGGTCGAGAGAATCCCACGCTCGCCGCCGCAGACAAGCTCTTTTACGACTGGGTGTCCAACCAATCCAATTCCAACCCCCCCTCCAACTCCAACCAGCGCAAGACAAACGCCGGCGCTGCTTCAGGCGCGCAGGAAGATGCCGTGCCCCAACGCGCCACCGTCAAGTCCTCCCCTGTCGAGCTCATCCTGAGGGGCTACCGCTCATCGACACAGCAATACGCTGCCATCGCCCACTACGAGTCTCTCGCCGGCCTCATCCTCGAAGACTATCCCAGAGAACCCCCGTCTTCGCAGAGACGATACAAGTCGGAGCTCCGCGATCCCGCATTCACGCGCCGCCGAAACCTCACCTCCGAAGAGCGCGCCCTGGTCAACCGCGCCGATGGTGGCGAGCACTGGGTCAAGGTGACGTTTGCCAGTGCAGAGGCTGGTAACGCCGCCGTGTACTCTAGCCCTCAGAGAATACTAGGACACCTGGTCTACGCTGAGCCCTACAGGGGCGTGGCTCCAGCTAAAGACGAAGCCTGCCCGGATATTGAGCAGCTGGAAGAGGGGCGATCAAAAAGCGTACCAAACTTTGCGCCCCCCAGCTTCGGTCACGCCCAGCGGAAATCAGTGTCCGGTCTCCCCACGACGTTTAACAGCCGTCTTCTCGACCTGTCTCCGGCTGAATCTAGAGAATCCAGCCAGACGATGAACTCGACTACCCTCTCTCACGGCTCCAGCGCCACCATCACAGAACCCATACCCTTTGCGCTGACGACCAGCATCGAGCCCCTGGAAATCGATCAGGAAGATAGCATCTTCTGCAGACGCATCCCCACCGCGCGCAAGGCTCGTCTCCTCCCAGCCGAGCAAGCTCTCCTGCCCCAGCAGTCTGTCATGCAGCGCATCCTCAACGCGCTTCCCATCATCAAGTGGTTCTCCGGCAGCATGATTGGCAACGAGGTGCCTCGGACGGAAACGGGCGAATTCGACTGGAACCGCGCCAGCCTTTACTGGAAGGTTATTTGGTGGCTCGACGCTACGTTTAGTCTATTCAAAGGCGACGTGTACTGCATTGATAAAGACGATTAGATGGGAGGCAGATGATTGGCGGTTAATACTGGCTGAATAGGCCAATACCCTTTCCCCCCTTGTTTTCCTGTTTCTTTTTTTCTCTCTTTTCGCGTTCGAAGCTGGGACGGTTATTCACGATACGACGTAAAGGGGCGGATGACTAGACATCCAAAACAGCGTTCGTTGAAAGCGAAGCAGCATCAGCATCACAGGGTACCCAAATCATGACTCTTGTAGGCGTTTACTGGTGGATAAAAGGGAATGTACGTATGTGAGATGAAGCTCTTTTTTTTGTTTATTGTAAAATGGAAATCCTTGGGGTCCATAGCTGTATCTCTCTTCTTTTTTGGTGACAACCCCCGCTTTGAATATGTGCTTTAGACATCTAGGTATGCAAGAAAACGAGAGAAGAATAATAAGAGAAAAAAACAAAAAAGGCTCTTTGCCCGCCTTCCCAAGAATCCATGTTTCTCCAAAAACAAAAGGAAAAAAAGTAAGCAATCTGTCAAAATCATTTCGTGAAGCCATTCAATCATATAGACGGCGAGAAAAAAAACCAACACCAAACCATGCTAGTGACCAAAAGAAAAAAGAAAAGAGGAAAAACAAGGAAACCCCCCCAAAAGGGTGACTCTACATCCCAAGCATATGCCCCTACGTCGCCTCAGGAGAAAGCTCCAAATCGTTCATCGGATTGAGCGAATCTCTGTCGTCGAAGTGGGAGTCAAATCTCAGCGGTCTTCCTCTTTCCTCTTCTTCTTCTTCTTCCTCCTCTTCATGCCTTGGTTCTGCTTCGTCCACAATTTCCCGCTCCGTCTGCTCTCCGCTGTCGGCATCCGAGTGTGTCTGGTTCCACACTTGCTCCAACGGCTCCAAAGGTTCCAGCGGTTCTTCAGCTCTGTCGTGTACTTCATTTCCAACCTTGCCCGCTTCTTCCTCTTCCTTGATACCCTCCTGCATAATCGATGGAAACAAGTCGTCCTCGAGATTAGGAGACGACGGGCCTACAAGATTATCCAGCAAGTCATATGTCACGTCCGTGGGTGCCCTCCGGATCGGCTGAGGAGAAAAGGGGCGGGCATTGCGCGGCTTGTTAAAGTCAGCCGAGAAGACGCTTTCAGAGTCACCGCTTGGTTTGGGATCTGAGGCCATGGCATTAAGCGCCTGGTAACGATCATGGTCCATCAGCAAACTCTCGCTCCGTGGTTCGGACGTCGTGTCGGCAAGGATGCTCTTCGGCGGCAGGATAGAGAAGAGCTTAACTCCCTCCCCGCCGCTTGCACCAGCTCCATGTATTCCGTCATCTTCAATTGCAAACAAGTCCTGGCCTTTTTCCAGGACATCATCCAGGCCACCGCCGCTCCAACCCTTTCTGGCCAAGCTTTCGAATATGTCCACTTCGGCTCGCACAAGACTACAACTAGCATCGACAATACGCGCGCTCGTCTCTTGGCTTTCCCTCAATAATGTTCTCGCATGGTCTCCATGTAGAGTCGTCAACCCGTCGAGCTTATAAGTCAACTCGACGAGATGGGCTCTGAACCGGGCAACGTCTCTTCGCCTCTGCTTATGCAACTTTAGGCCTTCCTTTTCCAGGCGCTTAACCTCTCTGCTCTGTGCCTTGATGCTCTGCTGATACGTCTCCTCTTCGTCTCCAATGACGGTTTGCCACTTGTCGAGCTCGTGGAGCAGGGGTACTTCGAAAGAGCGGTAGACAGTCTCGGACAGAATCTGCTGGTGGTTTGCAATCAGATGATGCACCCCGGATGCAGACATGAGCGTATCCGCCGTGCATTGACCTTTGGTCGTGAAGCTGGCCGTCATATTGGTAGCCCCAGCGGGGCCAATGGGCTCTGACCGCGCCTCTTTCAGTCTGGCACATGCTTCCAACGCCGAGCCAAAGGTAGAGGCAGCTGTGGATAGCGCAGCGAGAGCAACCCTATAGGCCTTGGCCGAAGTCAACAGGTCCGCATACGCCTCCTGGGACCGCTCGAGGTCTGCGTTTGTTATGACAGCATGCAACGGGCGTGGGGGAGGCGGTAAGGGCAGGTTGTACTGAGACAGCGGCAGAGCAGTCGACGCGAGAGAATAGACGGGAGACTCAGGCATCGGAGGCAGCTGGGAGGGCGTCGGACTGGATGGTCGAGAAACAATCGGCGTCGCCATGCCTTGATGAGATGATAAATATCAAGTTCCAAAAGTGAGAAAGCAGACAAATTCCGCTGATGCAGCGAATAAGACTCGTTCGCGGTCGCGGCACGGATGGTAAGATAGACGCTTCGCTGCCTTATTGATAAGAGCAGACAGAGCTGGGCAGGGCTGGAGGATGCAAATAGCTGGAAGACAAAAACAGCGCGGGCCAGCAGCAGCAACGGCAATAGTTCGTCAGACGGTCTGAACTGCAGACACGACAGGACCAGGAGAGAAGATGGCCAGGCCGCAGCACATGGCAGAAGTGCAGTGCCGTACAAGATGAAGGCAGGAGTTGAGTCTGTCTGTACAAGTTATGGACGAAATGTTATGTTAGGTATCGGTATCAGGCCCGGGCTTGAGGTTCCCTGCAGGCCCCCACAGGGCGGTAAGACGTGGAGGGGTCTGGCAGAAACAGCGGCAAGTTTAGCGACCGGAAAGCCTGCAGCGTCTCATTCTATAGCGTGATCAGTTGGCGCAATGCCCGCCGTGGCCATCCATAAGCCGCCACGCATGACACCTGACGTCAATGCAGAAAAAAAAAAGTTGAGCTGGTACATTAGTTGTGGTGCCCTTATCGCGGCCTGTTATCCCTTGTGATGCGGGAAGCCTGGAAGAGAATGAATCGGTGCAGTACTTGCATTGCATCGCTATCATTTTAGGGGGGGTGACGTGGTTTTTTAGGCGTTGTCGTATAAGCCACCACAAAACACCAGCTAACAAAACATGAACACTTTGATGCCTGCGGTGTTGCAATACGTTGGTCGATGACAGCAATTGATATCCATATAAGCAGAGCATACCTACCTGTACATTATGCGTACGCATGTAATACAAAGAACCTCTACTAATACTCCGTTCGTACTACTAGACTACAATGTACTAGCACATTGGATCAATCTGTTCTTAGTAGCAGATGGAGCTGTCTGGTGTCAAAATATTAGCACATGCATGGAGTTCCGCAGCGGATGATCCCCCTCTTGGTCTTGAGTGGGACAGATGCCCTTGTTTCTTGCATTGGCCTAGGCGCCTACGAATACAAGTTCCCACTCTTTGATCCGTTGTCATTCTGCTGCGGAGGCAATACGAAGCACGTACATCCTCGTACATACATGCGGCGATTCAACTCACCTTGCCTCATCCCATTCATTCAACGTTCCCAAGACCCTCAGTAGACTCGACCATCGAAACACTAGCAAGTCATGTTCCACGTCCAGCTAAGACAAGTTCTCGTCGATAAAGGCCTCTACATCGTCCAGCTCGTCCTCGCAAGTCGCATGACCCAGTCCGCTGCCCACCACCAAATTGTTAGCATGACCCCAACGCCTTGAGCACTCATATACAGCCAGAAAGCAGTTGAGTTGATTTCCCGGTCACTCACGGATATACGTCCCACGAGATTGAGAATCCCATCGCCGTCAACGCATCTCGGCTCCTCTTGGCCAACCCCAGCGTCACCATGCGATCTTCTATGCCGTGACCCAAAAAGACAGGCGTCTCCTTGATTGCATTATCTTCGGGTACATATTCCATGAAGTTTTCGATCAGCGGTAGCCATGCCGAGAGCAGCACGACGCCGGCGAGAGTCTGTGGGAACGTCAAGCCGGCGAGCACAGCTACAACCCCGCCTTGTGAAAAGCCGGCAAGTATGATGCGGCTTGCGGGTGTTCCAGCGCTGATTTCATCGTTGATGAGACTTTGGATATAATCTCTACTGGCGAAAATGCCGTCCACGTCTTCATCAGTCTGGAGCGCATCTGGAGAGCCATCGTAGACTTGCTGTAGCAACATTAACATCACGTAGCACAGTCTAAGAGACGAGGGGAATCAAACAATGTCAAACCATGCAGGCATCGACGCTCCTCCTTTCTACAATTTTATCAGCCCTCAAATCCCAGGCTTCCAGTGAAATAGAGCACTTACCGCGGTGAATGCAATTACAGGCGCATAGGGGAGCACAAATTTAACATGGTCGAGTTGGCCGTTGCCTCTCCAGTGCTCGACCGGCCCAAGTAGTACATCTGGTGTATCGCCTAAGCCGTGGATGAATATCACCGTTGCCGTGTGTTCAGCCAAGGCTTCGATGACGACAGGGTCTGATCGAAGAGCTACAGATTTTCCCTTGTCCACCATGATTAGATACTATAAATAAGCACAGTCTGGGTATCACCAGCGTCGCATAAAAAGTGGTTTGATGTTACGCGGCCGAGAATGATAACGCAGGCGATGTGACACAGATCCAAGCACTGAGACCAAGATAAGAGCGGATGAGAGTCAACAAGGAACACATTGTCACTATTGGTGTTCTCCCTGATTGATACTGTATTTTTGGCGACAGCGCATCATCTAGATGTCTGAGACAGCCTCGTGTATGCTGCATAACAACCGCCAGTTATACGTTGCCAATTGAATGCAGGGTAACTGCCCTGCGGCCGACCAAAACTTATCTGCATGTCCCATATCATGTTGATTAAATGGCACGTCATCCTTGCAGCTTCATGTGCTGCCGGGTTTAATTAATTCGAGATTGGCTTTGCGTGGAGGGATGATTGCTTTATCTGAATTGCGTGATCTGTGCAGGTCTTTGGTGGTTATGGCCTCTCAGATACACCGCACGTTATCGAGAGAAGCAAAGGAAAATTAATGATTTCTTTGCCTCTGTAATCTCAAGAGGGAAATCTACCCTCCATCACTCACCTAGAAGACCGTATCGATCAATATTATCTTCCCAGCCTTAGGCAGAAAATAACACAAACGTATATCACATCCATACATCAGCATAAGGGACCAGTAGCTCAGGACCAGGACCATTCGTTCTTTTCGTATCCCAAACCAATCAATTAAACATGCTATTGCATCCCACTCATTCCCGGATTAAAAAGAGAAAATATACACAGCGATCATCCCATCGCTAGCCCTCTCCGTCCCTCAATCGCATCAGTCCCGATGCTTTCCCAAAACGCCGAATATCAGACATTTATGCAGAGCCGACGAGGAGGCCGTTGAGAGGAATGTGTACTGTAGCAAGACCCAAGTTAGCCAACAATGTTTTCTGCATGTATTCACATCCTAGAGCGGTGGAAAACGCACTCAGCTTGACGATGAATCCGACAGCGCCCATGACGCCGAAGCCGATGCCAACAGCCTGGCACAGCTTGAGAAACTCCTTCTGGTCGGCTAGAAAAAGGGAAAAACAAGACGTGTTAGCTTGGAGCGACGCAAGTGCAGAGGCAGGGCAAGGGACACGTGGTGGGAGAGATGCGTACGCTTCTGGCAGCGGTTGATGAACTGCACGCCGTCCTTGAAGAACTCGCGGGGAACCTCGAGGATCTCCTCAACTTGATCGGCCATTGTGGAAGAGTTGGAAAGGTTGGGCGCGAAGATGCGATTGTTGGGATGCAATTGGGTGCAGTCGCGTGGAGTTGGGAGGAGGGAGAGAAGAGAGTGATGGTGTCGCCAACGGGTTACAAAGAGGATGCTATGTTTTAAGCAGCCGAATTCTGGAGTATTAAAATGCCACCTCGCCTCAATGGGCGTGGGGACCGGGGAAAGTGTTTGGCCGATGTTCTGCCGGCTGCGAAGCTCGAATCTAGAACGTGCCGTTTTAGGATGCTGGGAATGGCGCCCCAGCTTAGGCAGATATCCACCATCCCATTGTGAAGGGAGTGAGTGGCTGGATGGCTGGACACATATTTTCTTATTCAGCATATAAAATTTATAGACAGCTATTAAAAGATACTTATATCTACTCTGGCTACTTTTTCATACTACGTCTAGATCTATCTACTACAAGGTAGTAGCGATAGATATCTCTACTATCGGAAAATAGCTGGAATCTATGAGAGTATCTCTGCTATCGCGTAGTAGCTGAATCTTTTGCGTAACAGGACACACAGACAGGGACATGAACGCAGACAGCTAAGGTACCTAGTAGCTACTATAGGTAGATAGGAATACTTATACAAACACGCATCCTACAATTGATAGCAATTGCACGTTCTCGAAATCGTGCCCACCAGACAACAAACCAGACCAGGGATTTAAACTGCGACTCTCACGAGCACACGCAAACGCCAACAAGCAGCCCTCTCAACGGCCTCCTCGTAGGGTCCGCTTAAATGTCTGGTATTCGACATTGTGGGAAAAGCAAGACCACGGAGAGTATTTATAATACAGTCCAAACGGTGCTATCACCACGAGTTTATTATCCGTTGTAGCTGTATATAGATCTGGGAAGATATTGGAAGTAACATCTAGAAAATTGCCCTAGTTCTCATTGATTCCTAGGTCCCGTCGACAACGCTGTCCATGCATATGCCAAAAGCCCACCATTCCCATATTGCCACCCATGCGATGCCAGAAAATAACCAAAAACCTCCATCAAAAACGCCCATGCAATGTTATATAAGAGCTCGGTACATCTCACAATTTCTCACTCACGACCTGCTCGCTCGTGAACTAGTTTCTTCCACCGGTTTAACAAGCCCCAGAGACCACCACTTGTTCTTCTCTGAGTCCTTGGGTCCACAGCGCCAAGAACATGCCCGATAAAGAAAAGGTACTGCCATCTCCGTCTCGTCCTTGGTAAATGGTCTCGTAATCACATTCGTGGTGCCGCGATCAGGTAGGGGAAGGACGGTGCCCCTACATATCTCTCGCCACTCAATCCACTCGAGCCGAGGCACCACCAGCGTCTTCCCACAGGTTGAACAGTTCACCCCGCCATTGTCTCTCTGCGAAGAGGCGCGCCGCAGCAGCTTCTGAAGGTGTGAGAGCCCATCTGGAATGTACGAATCGAGTTCACGAAGCTGGCTGCTATGATAACAGCTTTGCAGCGCCAGTTCGACTAAGCTGGGCACAACACTTGGCCGCGCCGTTTCTTTAGGAGAAGATTGTGAGGAAACGGAAGCAGGGAGACCAAACTGATCACTGCCTACTGCGACTGGCAGGTGTGTTACCGAGGATTCCTCCCTTGATGGGAGACGAAATTCAGAGAGAATCTGGCCATTGGAGTCAGAGATTTGCAGCGGAGATCGGCCGAGCCATCGAGTCAAATATCGTGGCACTTGTTCATCGTCAAATAACCATTTGTATCTGATTGAGGCGTATGGTGCCGGTTGTAAGATAATACCCTGGCCACCGTTTTCCCCGTCAGATGGAGCGGCCTGTTCTGGCTGTAGGAACGGATTGACAAAGAGGGACAGGTCACGGAATTTCCCTCCGACTTTGAATAAATCGAGAAACTCAGCGGGCAGATACTTGAATCGGTTCTGCGATATGTTGAGTTGCCTCAGGTTGCTCAGCTTCGAGATTGCCGAGGGAAGCTCCGTGAGCTGGTTTCCACGAAGACTTAGCACTGTGAGGTGATTGATATCGAAAAGTGCGCCAGGTAGTCGTGTCAAGCTGTTCGATGCCATGAACAGCTTCAGCTCCGGCTCTCTCTGCACAAACGCAACATCCTTGGCCACAATGGGGATGCAAGCAATTTGACTGAGGCGGTTGACGGTATCATCCGACAACACCTCCAAGCCAATGGACATGAGATCCACGGTTTCATTGCCCGAGTCCAGGCAGTCTTGAATCTTGCGCCGGGCGTCTACTTCTGCCTGAGACAGTTGAGGCACCGCCCGGGCTCCCAACTGTGGCAATCTTGGCAACGCTGGGAGGTCCAAGCCCTCCACAAAGTCTTCGCCATCGGTGGCATCGCTTCCCAGAAAGACACCACTGTCAAAGTCCCTCTTCAAGTAGCGCTTTGTCTGGATGGGAGCAAGGGTGACATCCTCGGTGGATGCGGAATCTGGCGATTCAAGCTGTTGCTGGAACCACGATCCAACGTAGCGCCTCTTGTGCCTCCCTTCGACATAATTGTCAAGCCCCGGGTCATCGTCACTAGAAAAGACAGCTGGGTCGCTGGAATTGAAATTCAAGGGCGACGAGGGATTCCCTTGCCGCGAACTAATACGGTGACGCTTGCGGGGCTGGTTGGAGAAGCTCTGAGATTGTTCATCCCACGAGACCGCAGGCAGTCGAGGCAACGACGGCTCTTCCGACATTTGACAGACAAGCACAGACACAGACGTGCCAAACAAACATGGAATCTACCTGAAACGTGTAAATTGCAATTCCTGCCTTTCAAAAGCCGGAATATAACGACGTGACAGCGGTAGAAACGCGACCAACGCGTTCAGAGGGGGCTAGGCGTAAATAACTTGCAGCGCTACTCAGTGCAGCCCCACGCCGGCCTCCACCCTTGTCGCGTGCGTGGTGCTTTTTGTGACAGCTCGAGATATCCTGGGCTGCCTGCCAGGCAGATGTTGCGTGGCAAAAGCTGCTTTACTCTCTGTGCTGTACTCGTATGCGCAGCGACATGCTGCCATTTCTTACTGTACCGTTCTTCGTGGCACTTTCATTAGTAGTGCCAGCCAACATCTCCATGTTATATGTCCATACAGGTAGCATTGAATTTTTTTTAAGCTTTTGTCAGTAAGCCCGTAGTTGCATCGGCCTCCCTAAGAATCCTAGGCCCCCGCATTTTTATCGGTTGGAGCAAAGACCCCCAAGACCCCTTTCGTGGCTATCATAAGCTACCGGGGTATAAGAGAAAACCGGTACGGACACCAGCTGGCGAATCTCCAGCTTCCTCTTGCTGACCTAAACTTCACAACTGGGACACATCTTGGGCGCTGGGGCTGGTGCAGAGTTGCGGGTGGTATTAGATCGAGACTTTGCGTGGGCTGCAGTTCGAAGCGGATGTTGACTTGGGCAGAGATTGATTTCTATATAGCCCCGGCTCAGTCCCAATCGTCGTCGTCGCTGTCAACCCGCGCTCTCCCAGCATTGCTTGTTTTGATGGTCTTGCTGGCCAATCGCTCCTCTTCAGCATCCTCCGCTGCCCTCCTCCTCTTGACCACTCGCAGATCGGAATCAGGCACAGCACCAACTTCAACAAGCAGGTCGTCAATCTGCCTCATGTTGGTCCGAGCACCAGCCAGGGTCATCAGGGTCACAATCTGCTTGACAATGTCTCCCTTGTTGTAGACTAGGATTGTAGGGCAGTTTCGATCCGGGTAGTTTTCAATGGCCTGGCTTGCTCGGATCTCGCAGAACTTGATATCGCCATACTCCTTGGCAGCTTGCCTCCAGAGCTCTGATAGAACCCTTGATTCCACATTGCCGGAAGTGGATGTGAGGTTGACGAAGACGGGGCCGTTATTGGAAGCCTCCGTGATTTCACGCTGGTAGTCGGGCTTGGATATGGGATATACGGAGCCGTGGATAGACTTCTTCTGTAGGTTGCTCAATTCGGCCATGCGCTTCTGGCGATACTGTTCCAGGAAGTCGTCATCTTCTTCGTCTTCTAGCTCGTCGAGCTCGTCCAAGTCTTTGCCCTCCAGTCTGTTCTCATGCGCAAGTCTTCTGGCCTCAAGAATGGCCTCCTCAATCATAGGGGTCGGACTGGGTGGCTTCTCGGGGATAACGCCATGTTTGCGCAGAATGTCATTCCTATGGAGGGGTCAGATTGTTGCGCATCGACCATCGCGGGGCAGCTTACCATTCAGTATCGGCGTTGGGATCGTCGATTGGAACCGCAATTCTCTGTTCTGAAGGAGCGGCCATGGTGACGCTTTACTCGAATGTAAATATGGGAGTAACTGTGCAGAGAGGCCAAGATGCTGGAAGAAACGTCAAGTAACGAAACAGCACAGTTGCATGAGGTAAAGTAGCTCCAGCACCGTTGACAGCTGGCGTCGTGGGGGGCCGCGCAAATCTCCAGGCAGACAAAATAAGGAAGCCAGCTTTTTTGGCTGCCTTGAACACAAAGATGACTCCATAGCTCTCATTCTGCACAAAGGCGGTGCATAAAATCCCCATATTTCCTTAGTCGCGGATTCACAATTGTTAGCGCAATGGAGCTTCTCTAGCTCGGTCCAATTGTAAGGAAGATACGGGGTACAACAGGGGACAAAAACTTCATCACGTGCTGGTGGGCGGCCAAACCCTATCACGCTATTCCACTTTGGAGAAAAAATTCCTGTTGCCAGCGAACGAGATTCGCCCCCTCAATGTGCACCGAACTTTTCCTCGCTTAACTCCTCTCACTCCAGCTTGCGAGCCTACAAATCGATTGCCAGATTTCGTCAAGACCCTCGACCCTCGCAAGACATTATACGGCAAATTTTTCTCGAGACAATTAGACAAGATGGTGAGCGACAACTTAACCTTTTCTACCCTTGGGAGGATGGATCGATGCGATGCGTGGGGATACCGGGATGGCGGAAGGATACTCGTCGCCTGACGACGAAGGGCATCAAACTTTTTTTTGGGCCAAACCGCTGAAGGACGATCCGGATTGAATCGCATTGATGGCATACTTGGGGAATGGGGATACAACATGTAAAGGGAAACAGAATTGCTGACCGAATATTGTCATAGGTGCTCGCTGTTGACCTTCTCAACCCTTCAGCGGCCTCTGAGGCCAAGAAGCACAAGCTCAAGGTACGGAACCGAATCGAAGTCATCACGAATGACGCCACCGAACATGCACATGGGTTTCTAACGTTTGATTCATCTGTCTAGACCCTTGTTCCTCAGCCCCGATCCTTCTTCATGGACGTCAAGTGCCCCGGCTGCTTCACCATCACCACCGTCTTCTCTCACGCCCAGACCGTTGTCATCTGCCAGGGATGCACCACCGTTCTGTGCCAGCCTACCGGTGGTAAGGCCAGATTAACCGAGGGCTGCTCTTTCCGAAGAAAGTAAACTGTCCGCGGGGCGGCTTTCTTTCCTTGGGTACTGATGACTCTTATGGTTATATGGTGGTGATCATCTCGGATCTGCAAACAAAACATCATCGACGTGGGGGATAGACAATATACCTTGCGAAAATAATCAATCTCTTTTGCAGATAGAAGATGGAACACCCAACACAGGGGCGTTTGGGGGTCTCCGGATATCTTGCATGGCACATCATTCTTCTCGTTTTTCCGTTTACGCGCCTTGTACCACAGAGTCGTTTCTTGAGGCAGGAACAAAAAAAATAAAGCACTGCATGGGTGTTCAGCTGGAGAAAGCATTCACTTGAGTGTCTAGATGGATCTTTGATGGACTGACTAGGCGCGATGACGTGGAGCCGCTGATTTGAGGATCGCTTCATACCCGGAGTGCAGTGGGTAGTGGAGGATAGCACTGTGCTTTTGCGAAATTCAAAGGTTTCCACGAATATTGTCGTCTTGTCGCCACCAGTGATTCCGTGATGTGTTATGTGAGGCCGAACTATGCTGGAATGCCCATCTGCTGTCCAAGTACCGCTTCCCAAAGGCGTTGAATGAACCCAGCCCTGTAATTATAAACCCGGATTGCGTTTGATACGGAAAGGGACTATCTACCTGTATCTATATTTGGTCGAGGGATTGATTGTACTTTTGTTTCATAATTAAAACAACTCTGTATTTATACGGAGCGACGCCGTCATAAAGCTCACTAATGTCCACTGTAACTGCTTTCGGTAATGACTGAGGTGCAATGAAGAAACGGCGGCAACTAGTTTAGTATCAATGCAGCCAACCTAGTGATGCAACATTGTTTTGTGATATTGAGTGAAGCTACTGTAATGAGGGTGAATTATAAGAGAAACCCACTGGACAATTGTAGTACGACGAGGACTTGGGCTAGGTAGTTGAATACCTTTTTCTTGTGGCTCTCTGAGTCAGTGAAGGTGGTGAGACGAGCATTTAGACCCGGATTGGCTATTCAGTATCCATATTCCAAAGTTGCATAGCTCAACATATATAAACTTAAGTAGATGGCAAAAACAAACAGGGACTCTAAAAGAAGTATGCGCAGACATGAGAGGAATACGCTCGCCATTCTATATGAGTTTAGTGTGGCGGGTATGTGCGGATTGTCTGTTTCTGTATGCTGGTCATTTTTCAGATCCCTCCACAGCCACCAAGTATGAGGTACCTCATACGGGATACAAGAAGAGGGGATGGATGGTAGCAGATATTAGAAGGATTTGACGTTAAAAGCAGATCACGCCCCCTCTGCATCCACAACACTTGAACTGCAGGTCGTCCTTGTGGAACGGGATCACTAAAAGTCGGGGTGCTGAGCAGCCACTCCCACAGTAAGCCCAATAAGCGACGTAAGAAGGATCTTTAATCTTACAACCCAACTCTAATGCTGCTTAGCATGCGTCATGGGACATCGCTTTTATTACCTAGGTAGGTAATCGTACTCAAGTTGATCATAGAGACATGTTTGTGAGGATTTTAAACTCTGTTCCTCCCAATCCACCTCCACAAACAATTTCCTACTTCAATGTCTGCAGTCCCGGGACCTCGATCAAAGACATCTCTACTTCTATCGATATTGACTTTCCGCCATGTATAGGAACAACGACGGCAAATTGTGTAACCCAGATACTAGACAGCCGCTCACCGGAACAACACGGGACGAGCTTCTCTGGTTCCTACGCACAGAATACGAGGGACAGCATCGAGCCAATATTCCGTATTCTGCCACCACGTACACCTACAGGCCATCAGTTCGCGATGTCGTTGCCAATGATTTGCCAGACATACCTCTTTACCACTGGATAGATGCTTGTAACAAGTCAGTGCCCGTCTATATTATACCTGGCCGAAGGTGGCTACTACTTCGTGTGGTACTTCACAACTATATTTATCGGCGCTGGTTCCGTCCATATCGGAGCGAAATCGATCATGGACGCTTCATCTGCAAATTCATTTACCCACATAATTTACCTGAAGAACCTACGACTTCTATGTTGACGATCCGTGATATAATTTCTCTTAATCAAGCCTTCTGCAACAAATTTGAGGCACAGCGCAGTATTTATGCTGAAGAGCGGTGTTCAGATACCAGATGGGTTGAAAGCGACTACATCGATGGCTGTTTGGATCATCATATTCTTCAACCTTTATTTCGAGCCTTGCTTATTGTTGTGTCCGATGAGAAGTACAATAAGGAAACATCTGAGAATGTCGGCAATCTTCCCGTGCACTTGGTTCGCACAGGTGTAGAAGAAGGACTCAGCGGACCCATCTCTTTCGAGTCTATCTCAGCCAAGATTATCAGCCACCTAAAACCCGGACGTGTTGTCCAAGTCACAGTGGAGACGGCTATTGATTTCGTCAAAGAATTAGAAGCTAGAGAGGCTGCTGCATTTGGGCTGCGACCTGACCCGGTAGCGGATTGGGTGCCGTCCGGGCAAATGATTGAAGATTGGAAGTTGACAGGAAAGACTGAGTCGCTGGTCGGACCAAATTCACAGTGGGTGAATATCGAGAAATATCCGAAATGGACTGGGAGTGGTGAGCGAAACGACTCTGGGCTTATGGCTCGGTTTGAAGAACAGGCATTCAGACTAGAGGCTATGAGAGAAGCTGGGATGTAGGAGAAATTCGAAGTTAGCAAGTCGCTGGTGAATCTGCTGGTGATTTTCGCAGCTGGTGAATGGAAGATAAGTATGGGATGTAATTAAGTTGCCGCCACGACAGACCATGACTTTCACCAACTTGGCCTTCATGTTAATGAGAAGAGTAATGGAATGGTTCTCTTGCAAATATGGGAGAACTTTAGTTAGCGTAGACACATGCTTACACAGGTTTGTCGTAAAATACCTGTATATTATGGCTATAACATTACAGAGTAGAACCAATTTTAGATAGTAGCGGTAGTAGTGATATCTTTATCGAGCAGTGGCATCTTCATGGAGTAGCATTGTCTTTGTCGAATACCTATCGTCGGTGTAGCGATGTGTAGTTTCTAAAAAGGTAGGATGTAGCGTGGCGCAAGTATATCTATTTGGGTTTCCCAGCTGAACTTTGATTGAGGCGAAACCTTCAATTTTCATTCATAATCTCTTTAGAGTCTTTGCAGCACATATTCACTTTGAGCAATAAGTACTTCACCTTCAACCGAGAGTATCAACGACGCCATCGTCAACTTACAAAAGAATTGACTAAGCTTTTCCACTCAGTAAAAAAACCACTTAACGCGAAACCGTCGCGCCGGACGCGCCTCAAACCTAAAGCGACGCCCCACTGAAGTACCTGGTCCAATCTCGTTACCCCGGCATCCGCAAGCCTCCATTTGGCCAAAAACCTTCGCTTACGCCTTTTGCCCAGCCAACGCAAATCTCGCAACCCCCGTCCTTTTTCTTTTTCTTTCTCTTTTTTCCTTTGTCACCAGCATAAAACCACTCTCCACTCCTCTTATACACTGCTGCTTCATTATTGTGCAGTCCGCATTGAATAATTCCTTGACGCAATCGGAACGCTTTTAATTGGGCCGGAATCCGGGAACAGGGCGAGACATTCCAGACGAAAGACCCTTGTCTTTTTGCCATTTCAAGAAAAGAAAAGACATCGCAACGTCATCTGACCCATTGCGGCTCTGATTGACCATCTGCCCCCACGATATAGCTTGTCCTGCAGCTTTGCTGCTTCATCCTTATTACAACTTACCTCATCTCCCCAATCCTTACTTCCATCATCGCCCATCATGTCGAATCCTCGAACCAAGCGCCAATTCGCCGGTGCGGCAGCTGATCCCGCCCAACGCCAAATCACCTCTTTCTTCACCGGATCGCCCAACAACACCAGCCATCCCGCAACACCCCAGCCCACGCTGCGCCCCGAATTGCCCGCCAACGTCCAGGCGAACCTCCTCAGCGTCGGCATGCGGGTGCGCAAGTCCGTGCCCGAAGGCTACAAGACCATCGACCTCGCCAAAACCAGCTCTTCCCCCAACAGCATTGCGACCAAGGGTTTGCGGCGGTCGGCGGTAGTGGCAAAGCAAGTGCCGAACGAGCTGCTGCCGTTCTGCGGAATCAACAAGGTTGGCGGATTGGATACTCAACCTGAATCTCAGTTCTTCGATGAGGACGTTCCTGCGCTGGACAATGTTCCCGAACTCAGCATGTCGCAGGAGAGCATGGACAGCGTCGTTGATGGCGAGTCTTCTCGAAAGCGAACCTTTTATGAGGAAAGCCCGTGGGATATCCAGGCGAGCGAGGCAGAATACACACAGCCCCATTGGAACGACAGGCCAATTGCTGTGCCGCACTCTCGAGTTAAGAAGGCGTTTGCGCCCAGCGGTTTCGAAGAGGAAAACATGGCCGTGGATGGCGATGAGGATCAAGATTTCCCAGATGCCGATTTCTTGGTCTATGCTTCAGAGCAATAATTCGTGGACAATAATGTCAAAGGCAGACTGTTGGCAAAGACATCTGTGGGAGTCGACATCCCGGATTGTGTAACTGTATGAGATGGGACATTGGCGCACTGGCGTTTATCGGGATACAGCTCAGTTAGCTGCTTGTGACATTAAGAGGTGGAGGCTGTTTTGTTATTACTATTATTTGTTTTCACATGAGTCGACCAAGAAAGAACGACCATGGCATTTTGTTATACTATTGGGGTATATTATCATTATTATGGAGGGCTATACAAAATACTTAGGTAGGTAGGTAGCTACTAGGTATGACCGCAAGGCAGCAGATGTATCATCAAATTTGCCGATTGAATACAAGGAATTTACAAACCTGCTACATTTACATACCCACAAATGGCTCTCGGAATTCGAGCAGATCCCGCTGCCCATAGAACTCACCAGCAACCGTGAGGATCATGGTGAGCGTGGCTCTCATGTTCATCCTCGCGTTTCTTCGCTGTTCTTCTTCGAGTCGTAGGCTTTCGCTCTCGGCGAGCCTTGCTAGAAGCTTCTGCTTGGCCTCTTCTAGAGCTGCTTCGTCGTCCGCTTGTTCGGTTATCTCACCCTCGTCGCCACTGGAGTCGGAATCCGTATCCATTGCTACGTCCTCGTCTTCGCTGTCGTCGTTGGCCTTTGCAATCTCTCCATCGTTGCTACTGTTGTCATCCTTTTCCGCGGGTGTCTTGATTCCATCGTTGGGGATAGCGATAGGGGCTGGAGAATCTAGGACGCCAACTTCGGCATCAGGTGGGCTTTTTACCGTGGCATCGGCTGCGGAGGCATTGTCATCTTCAACGCCTTCTTCGACAGCTTCCGCCACAACTTCCTCGTCGCTGCTGCTAGCGTCGACATTGTCGTTGACTCCAAATCCATCCTCTGCAAGTTCATCTCGTAGAGCAGCCATCTCCGCCAAACTCCTCCCCAGGAGCACTGCTCGTCGTCCTAAATCACGAATCCAGCCTATTTCGGTGTGATTGAGCTCTCCCACGTCAGGAAGCCTGGCCAGCAATGCCCAGAGCCAGTGGCTCGTCCGTTGAGGGATGCTGTGTCCGCTTTGTAGAAATTTGCCGCCAATCATGACCCGGAGAATCTTAAGCACCGTGTCTTTGGACATGAGCGCGACTTGGATAGGATGGGGATCGGTGGTTTGCAGGAGGCGGGTCCATAATTTTGTGGTAGAAGGCGAGAAAGAGTTGGCCTCTGTGGCCTGGGAGCGTGACAATCGGCTTGCAGCATTGTCGGGCAGTTCTGAGTGAAGGATTTCGCGAGTGCGGTAGTACTGACTCAATATAGAGGAAAAATACGCTTCATTAAGAGCCTTTTGAATAGCTTCAGGGTTTTGTTCGCCAGGTTCGTCATCTTGGTCGCTGTCGACTCCCCACCCTTCTGATATGCCTATGTAGGCACCGTCTTCGTAGAATCCATTCGGCTCAGTTGCGGCAAAATCGTCGACGGCATCGGTTTTCTGGTCCAGTTCGCCTTCTTCCTCTGACTCGTCTCCTCGTTCAAATCCAGGAGGAAGCTGTGGGCCGATTTGGATTGGGGGAGCGACTAGGAGATGCGGTATAGAAGAGGCTTGTTTTCTAGAGTACTCACCATATCAGTAAATGCGGTCTGAGATACGGTAATTGTTCAGCAGATGCAATCTCGGGCAAGCCATGTGGCTAGAGAAAGGAGATGGTCTCTTACCTCACAGACATCAGGTATGCCATGGCATCGGCGTCATCCTCAAACTCCGACTCCTCTCCTGCTGGAATCGTCGTCGCATTCTCGCTGCTGGAAAAGACGTATTTCTGCCCCCATGTCGGATCGATACCCGAGTGCTGATGCTGCCGCGTCTTGGAGCTGTTTGTCTTTGCGCGTTTCGTCTGCGGCTCTGGCGTCTCGCCGTCTGTCTCCTCCATATCGCGTTTGGCCGACATGATCACTACCGATGAACAGCCTTCTAGAGCAGCATTAGCGGCAGTTCTAAGTATCGAATACAAAGATATATGCTGCTGGAGTCGAATGTATCCAAATGATATGGCCAAGATGAAGATGGAGGGAATGTGAAAAAGCACAGCTGGAGAATTAAAGTGGAATTTACAGAGCAGAGGCTAGTCCCTGGCACTAACGGTGGGGAGCTTCCCTGGCACTTGAACCCCACCAAACCCACTAACGAGATGCCGCTACTAACAGAGTCATATCATCGCATTTATTTTCGGCCTCGCTCCAAAATCTTGCAACTCTTTGACGGCGTTTTTGATGGTTTGAATTCAACAATGACGGCGGCTGTTGTTCGCCGTGGTGCACTGACAAGGACAAAATGGCATCTGAACTGTAGCAGGTCCATTGGCCAACTGCCTTTGCGGCGGTCACACAGCACCTTTAACCACTTTGTGGCAAGCAGTTAGTCTCTGCATGAACATCCAAAGCCTCAACTCTGACTGACAGACCGCGAATACAGCCAAGCTACAGCCGAGCTCTACGCCTCCAGCACCAAAACCTGATGCGAAATTTTTCCGATTAGCCGTTAAAGACAACATTGCCACGGAAGAGTTCCCGACGCAATGCGCTTCCGGAGTCCTAGGCCAGCATGCCTCTCCCTTTGAGGCCACCATTGTTCGCCAACTTCGAGCACGCGGAGCTTCTGTCGTTGGGAAAACGAATATGGACGAATTTGGAATGGGATCACACTCTGTAAATTCTATCCATGGGCCGGTCCGAAATCCCCTAGCACCAGCTGGCGAGGATGTGTCTGCTGGAGGCAGCTCTGGAGGTAGTGCAGTTGCAATTGCTCTCGACGATGCGGACATTGCGCTCGGCACAGACACTGGTGGCTCAGTTAGGCTGCCGGCTACCTATACTGGTATTGTTGGGTACAAGCCAAGCTACGGCATGCTCTCAAGATTCGGCGTTGTTCCATACGCAAATTCGCTAGACACTGTTGGCTTACTTGCAAGAGACGTCGAGTCTATCCGGCAACTGGTATTCGACACCAAGCTGTATGAAGAACACGATCCTAGCGATCCCACGTCATTGAGTGTCGAAACCCGTCAGCGCTGTTCAAAGGCTGTACCAGCAGCCCTGTCAGACTTAGCTCACCTTACCATTGGCGTACCCGTCGAATACAACATCGATGAGCTGGACCCGGCGATACGTGACGCTTGGGCTGCTACCGCTTCAGCATTAGAGTCGCATGGCGCTCGTATAGTTCCCGTGTCTCTTCCTTCAACGAAAGAGGCCCTTTGCGCATACTACATTCTCGCCCCCGCTGAGGCATCATCTAACTTGGCAAAATACGATGGAGTGCGATATGGTATCCGCGGCGCTGTAGGAGATGCAGCTGGAGAGACTCTTTACTCTGAAGCTCGCGGTGCTGGTTTCGGTGCCGAAGTCAAACGCCGAATTCTCCTGGGAACATATAGTCTTAGCTCTGAAGCCATGGACAACTATTTCATCCAAGCCCAGAAGATACGACGGCTTATTCAACAGGACTTTGACAGAGTTTTCAAGTTGGATAATCCGCTATACGAACCTAGACAATTTGACCTGAGCGAAATGTCTGCCGAGACCGCCCTAGAAGACAAGCAGGGTCCTGTCCAGGTAGATTTCTTGCTGTCACCAACTGCGCCAACATACCCACCCAAGTTGAACGACGTTATGAAACGAAGCAGTATTGACTCTTACATGAATGATGTTCTCACTGTACCGGCTAGTCTTGCCGGTCTACCTGCGGTCAGCGTTCCGGTCAAGATCGACCAGAGCCATCAGTTTCCCACTGGACTTCAGTTGATTGCTCAATATTGGGATGATAGGAGGTTATTGGCATTAGCAGACAAGGTGGTAAAATTGATGGCAGCGTGAAGAATAACCCGACATATATAAAATTTTGTGTACTCCTTTCGATGGAAAGGGGATGTTGTTAGATTTGGCTTGTATTATATACTTGATGACTTTATGAATCATCTACATCATCGTTATTTGTTTGAGTGAGACCAGCCGCTATATACCAATTAGCTAGTCTTGGGTATCCTCTCAATCTCATAGTCCTCTCTGGAACAAGTGAAGATGGCTCATAATCTTGTCCGTATAATTTCGAACCGCTTATTATCATGTAAAATAGCCAGGTAGAGGCCGCTTCGTTTTGAACCATTTGGTAAATGGTTTCTAGGAGAGATGGTCGTAAGTATATGGTTTGGCCGTATCCTTCTTCACGTATAGTGGTGAATATTTTGCTTAGGCCAATACTGGACTGGATCGGGCAGGGATCGGGTTGACGTTTGAGTCGTAGTGCTTCGCTGAACCATCGACGCTCAGACACCCAGCTCAAGGCGATCTGCTGCGACTTCTCCGGTCGTCTTCTCGGTCTTCATCTCTGTCCACTTCCATCTCCCCTTCTGAAATCTCACCAGATTCCTCCCTCTCTCCATTTGCTCTCTCGTCATTATTCTCCTCCTCGTCTTCTTCCAGCAGGTCTTCAAGGTCTCCCAATGGGCCAACCCTGGGTTCCAGTATTTCCAAATCTTCCAACGTTTCTCTCTTCGGCATCTTCCACAGACTTGTCGCACAGACTCGATCCTTTGTGAGCAAGTCATCCACAAACTCATCCACATATGTAAGCGACGTGCCCGCCCTCGCCTTGCGCCTCAATTTCCGTCGATCCTCCAGAAACGGCTCCAGCGTTTGGTATACGTCCTTCGGTTGTCTCGTCAACCGCACGTAGAAGCACGCCAGCGCGCGCAAGTACTTGAAGTGCTCCCCTCCATAAGACAGGTACTCGTTCAGAATCGCATCGCTGGGAGCAAGTTCGAGCAGCTTGAACGCCAGACACAGGAAAGGACTCGGTTTCTGCGAGGCGCCGTGCGTTCCTCCGATGAAATTGACGTGCTCGACGACGCGGTCGATAATGTCGGCTTCGTTGAGGGCGAAGCACTGCTCCTTGTAAAAGTACGAGTCGACGATGCGGTCCTTGACGGCCTTTTCCATGATTGTCGCGGGATTGAGCCCGTTTGGCGCCAGGGCGGCGGACGAGCCGCGGTCGTCGAGGAAGCGCCGCGCATCGGCCTGGACGGTATCGTTTTTGAATTTCGACATTGTTGGAGGAATTGCTGGAGAGGAACAATTTGGGAATTCGGGACGATGACGTCGGGATGGATTTCGCAATTGCAGCTCGAGTCGCGTTTGAAAGCGCCTAGATTTCGGCGTCCGGGGTGCGATAAGATTGTTGCTGGGTCAACAGGCGACGGGCGCATCCTTGCAGATCATCGACCTTGTAGGAGCGAGATCCCGTCTTTTGTGTACCCAGACCATCCATGACGTGAATGGCATCAAACAAAACGAGGCGTTATCTCGTGTTTGCAACGATTTTTTGTTTCTAGGTTACACGAAATATACATAATCCTTTTGGTCGTTATTTTTTGCTTCAACATGCGGCGTGTTCTCCTCACCTCGAGCCAAGTGTCCATGCTGGCCACGGCCTCTATGAGTAAGGCTGCATTTCTTCTCCCCCACCAGCATTCCAAGTAAAAAATGGGCGAATTGTTTCTAATTCTCGATAACGCACAGTCCTTCTTTGTGCGAGCGCTCTCTTTCTCAGTGGTTACGCCATTCAGCAGCGGACTCTGCGGGAACTACGAGCAGCTATCCGGCCGCGCCAGTCTCCCAAGGCGCATCTACCCGAAGAGTTCAGGGGAGCCCTCGCAGACCTGGATGAAAGCTCGCTGCTTGTGATTGAAACAGAGGCACAGCGATGGTCTAGGGAAGCTCGCGAATTGGCGTCGCCCCAGATCAAGGTATCGGATGCGGAGATTCAGGTGGAGGAGACGCCGGTAGAGTCTAAGCCGGAGCCAGAGCCGGAGCAGAAAGAGGAGGAACACAAGGAAAAGAAGGTTGCCGTGCCTGATGGCGAACCGACAAAGGAGCAACTGGCAATGCTTGCAACAATCCAGAAGAGCGTCAAGGACAAGTCCTGGGCTGTAGAACACCCTGATCCGCTGGCTAAGAACAAGGCCCCGATTTCAGCAGCAGAGCGCCGCAGGTTGATTAAGGAGGAGATTAAGAAGCTGGCCCAGTCAGAAAAGCCCGTATACTACCAAAGGAGGTTGTGGTAAATGGTGTACAATTTTGGCAAAATCGTGGTATTTGTTTTATTGCTTTTTGGGCGGGTATTTGCATGGGTCGGCTTTTGGATATATGAGGAATACGATATAAGGCGACATGAACATTTACGGAGGAACAACTTACATATACGAATTGGGTACATGGTGGATCTTTTGATATTTATTTCAATACATTCTTTTTCTTTGATCCTGGATGATCTATGCTATCTCTATTCCCTCCACCTCCGGTACCATTTCTATCGCAAACGACCCCAACATATGAGTCAAGGCAAGTATTCCGAAACGTATTACTACAACGAGAAGCTGCCTACTATTTAGCGATGCACCATTTCAGGCCCCATTTGGCGAACCTAACATTATTCTAAGGGCTGATACTTACTAGTCGCTTTGGAATGACTCCAAGATGCGGGCGTAAGCCCCCTCTTGTAAGACGTTGCATTATCTATAAGAGCTAGCAATCCTTCAGACCTCGAATCACCATTTATTACTTTACAGCCCTTTCAACGATCACAAAACTCACACCTGAGCAGTACTGCACCGTATCATTCAATCATGCCACTTCCTCACGAGCCAATTGCCATTCATGGCGGCTGCAACTGCGGTGCCGTGAGATATCGCATCAATGTCCCCTCCTTCGAGCAGCGCCCGCTTCATTTTGTTCACGCACCAGAAGAGGCTTCAGACCCAACAACGCCACGTCTGCCACTGATTTGCATATGCCATTGTCCCGACTGTCGATCTGCTACGGGATCAATTCTCCCGACATGGTGCCTCACACCGCAGGAAATGTTTTCCATCTCATGTTTGCCGAAGAAGGAAGTTGATGAGACAGCAATGCAAAGCCTCCGTCTTGCGCCGCATGATGTGACGGGTGATTCCAAGAGACCTCCATATATGCCGGCTCATGGCATCTTATCAGGTGTTGAATCTACATCCGGGACATGGCTTCGTGTGTTTTGCTCGACAAATGAAAAGGTCCAAGGTTGGGACGTGGACAAGCGGATATACAGGTCATTCTGTGGGCGGTGCGGCACCAACATTGCCTATCTTATCAACCCTATGCCGTTCAAGTTCAGAGACATGATTGATGTTGTAGTTGGCACGGTCGATCGTGCGGACATGGAGCAGCCGTGGATGCAGCCGGAGAGGCAGCTGTGGCACAACTATGGCGTTCCTTGGATTAAGGATGTGGTTAAGGATATGGCCGGGCCGATTCACCCCTCTTTTTCAACGGCCGAGTTTATTCGGAAATAGAATAATAAGATGTTACGTCGAGTTACTGCTTCTTGCCAATATATACCTACCTAGCACTGTAGAAAGCGATTGCTATTTGAGAAAATCATCGTCACGAGAAATCTGTCGCTGTTAGAGAAAGTCAATGCTACTATGGTTGCTCTATCGAATTGTTTTTATTTTCCAATTTTATCAAAACTCTATACATACATTTTGCTATAACTTCTTGTGAGCTAGTCTAAAAGTGAAATGCTCCAAGTCTGCTCGGCGAGACTCTGTATTCCGCTTTCGTCAACTTGACGAAACCTTCTCGCTCTTGTCCCGAATCGGTGAATGTACTTAGAAAAAAAAAGGAATTTTCTTTGTTTGGAGACTTCGATTGGATCTTTTTTTCTGTATGTTATTTTAATGCTGAGCCAACAAAGGAAGACAAAACTTCATATCAGATCATCTCATGGCTGGATTCAAGATATCGGGAAATAACTACATCTACTCAGCCACCGATGAAGACTACTCATTTTAGATGCCAAAATGTCTTTAAACTCATCAATTGTTGCATTAATGATCGATCGTTTTGTGTCTAAAGTACTCAATGATTTATATACAACGCCACATGCTCCGCAAGTACCTGACGTGTGTAACCTTATCCACATTCCAGGGCAGCTGTCAACACTTAAGAAAGGCCCTCCCTCTTATTCATCACCTACTCGTTATAATTCTTCTTGGTTAAGGATTTGTCTGCATTAGCAATGCCGACTGTAACCCAATATGCAGGTAACGACGCATGCTACGATGCAGAGAAACGTGGAGCGGATCTCAAAGTCGCTGCTACTGATAGCACTGACGTACAACCGCAAGATGATGTTGAAATTGACCCTCAATTAAGAAGGCTAGAGCTCCTTAAACAACAATATGGAGTAAGTCAATTCTTCTTGGTCCTCATCTTAAGACGGCAACTGCTTACTTCAAACTCTTCCACATAGAGCACTTGGGATAGCCCAGTTGATCCCAACGACCCCTACAATTGGCCCCCTACACGCAAGGTCCTCACAGGCATTATTTTCTCCATGTCTCAGCTTATAACGCTCATGACCGCTAGCATCATCTCGGCAGCGCTAAACGACATCTCATCCGACTTACACATTGGCATGTCGTCGGCGCAGATGATTTTCTCAACGTACTTCCTCGGCATCGCCTTTGGGCCTTTCGTCGTTGCTGCAATCTCCGAAATGCACGGCCGGAAATGGATCTGGGTGGCTGGGAATACGTGGTATATCCTTTGGAATGCGATATCTCCTGTGGGAAAGTCTGTCAATGTGATGATTCTGAGCAGGCTCATGGCGGGCTTCGGTGCGTGTGCCGGCGTCACTGTATGTCCTCTTCCATCCCTCTCTTGTTTCAAGTGTGATAACTGACTAGGAATCACAGCTTACCGGTCCAACAATGGCTGACATGTATGGCAAAAGAGAGCGAGGGAAAGCAGCTTCAATAGCAGCTTTGTTGCCATCTCTGGGACCTGCCCTCGGTCCTATAGTAGGTGGCGTTGTCACGCAATTGATTGAGTGGCCCTGGATCTTCCATATCATGAGTATTGTTACGTCTGTCGTCACTCTTGTAGGTATATTCTACATAAAAGAGTCATACACCCCTGCACTTCTTCGTCGCAAAGCTAGGGGAAAGCCCGTGACACCACGAGAAGCTCTGACAAAGGCCTTTTGGTCAGAATTCTCTAAGCGCTTGGGTTCAGGCATTTGGAGACCTGTTCGTCTGTTACTCACGCGGCCAATAATCCAACTTATTGCGTTTGTAATGGCTCTCAGCTTTGCTATATATACGCTGCTTCTTGGCACGTATGCAACCATGTTCATGGATCGATATGGGCAAACTCCATCCATCAGTGCACTCCATTACATTGCCATTGCTGTTGCGATGACCTTTGCGGCACAAGTCGGTGGTCGAGTGATGGATTTGGTGTACAGGCGCCTAAGTGACCGACGAAATAAAGGTCAGGGGAAACCAGAATTTCGAGTTCCTTACTTGGTATCTGGCATCGTCTTGCTTCCTATTGGGTTGGTCATGTATGGCTGGGCCGCAGAGCGCAGAGTCGCTTGGCCTGTGGTCGATATCGGCGCCGTCATCTTTTCGTTGGGGACCGTCATTGTCCCTCAGACACTCCTTGCCTATCAGCTCGATGAGTTTGTCGAGCATGGAGCGTCTGCTAGTGCTGCCACACGGGTTTTGGCCTACATTCTTGGCTTTGCTTTTCCAACATTTGCTCCCAAGCTGTATAGCACATTTGGCTATGGTTGGGGCAATAGCATGATGGCGTTGATTTGGGTGGTGTTTTGCTTTCCCCTGCCGGTCATTCTTTGGCTGTGGGGAGAGAAAATTCGGCAATGGGGTAGAAGAGATGAAGAGCATCGAGTAGAAGGGGTGTGAATTATATAAATCATTAGAGTAGAGTGATGGTATATTCGTAATCTATTCCTAATCATCAATAGTATCCAATCGTAAAAGTCATAACTCATGATATCGTTGCTGCTGTCTCGTGCCCTGCCATCTCCCTCTTTTCATCCTCAACCTTTGCCTCTGCCTCGTCGTCTCCAATTATGGTAATATCATCCACCACTTCAGCCGTTGCAAACCTCCACGCGGGAACCTTCTTTTCAAATAAGACGTCCATCTCTCCATATGTCCTGCCTCGAGTCTCCGGGATACGAAAAATGGCCCAAATCGTCACCAGAAAACTGATGCCGAACCAGACAAAAGCCGTCTTTCCCTTTAGATTCGCCTCGGTGGGGTTGATCAAGTATGGCTCGATGGTATTGTCGACGATGTTTACAATGTTGTAAACGACGCCAGCAATGGAGAGCGTCTTAGCACGCAGTCTTGTTGCCGAAACCTCCGAGGCAACAGCCCACGTTTGTGGCCCGATGGTGGCAGAATAGACAGCCAGCCAGACAAGTGCCAAAGCAGACTGACCCCATTTCGCAGCCGAATTGTTCGAGGCATAGGACAAGATACCGATGAGGAGGAGATCCAACGTGAGAAAAGTGTAGCCGCTGAGAAGCACAGTTCGCCGACCGAAGTGTGTCATGAGAACCCACGAAATGCACGTCGCCACAAAAGCGATGCCCATGTTACCAAAGTTCATTTTGTAGGCATCCGAGGCAGATAGACCAGCCTGTACGAAGAAATATGTAGCGTTGTACGCCAGAGACTGTCCAATCAGACTTTGAGACGAAAGCGACAGACAAGCAATCTCGGTGCGTCGGAGGTTGGCGCCTGTAAGACAGTCCCAGTAGCTGGCATCCGCCTTGATCTTCTGCTCGAGTCTGTTTGTGTCGTACATCATGAGAATCTTTTGGTTGATTTGCTCGTCATCAAGGCCACTAGAGAGCCGTTGCAAGGAATACCTTGCATCTTCGATTCGCCCCTGTCGAATGAGCCACCACGGAGAATCAGGAGCAAGCCATGCGAGAACGAAGAGAGGAACTGGCCAAACCCACTCAACAGCAAAGGGGATTTTGTAGGCCCATTTAGTGGTGTTGTTGACGAGCCCTTGCAAGATACCAGCAATGATGAGCTGGCCGATTACCCAGCAGATGTTGATGAAAGATGTCATGTAGCCTCTCAGGACGAGAGGACAGATCTCGGACGAGTACACAGCTCCCATGATGGAAAAGACGCCCCAGATAGCACCAAGAAGACACTGTCCGGCAAGCAAGACGTGAACGTTGGGCGCAAAGAAAGGAATAAAGATGAGACCCGTCATGATGGTTAGAGCCACCATTGTGACCCTGCGATGACCGAATCTCTCGGTAACAAAGCCGTTAATGACCATGCCAAAGACACCTCCGCATGATCCTGCTGTGCTGAGGCCTACTTGCCACGGTCCTGAGATGACTTTGGTTCCCAGTTCCGGATGGTAAGTGCCGTATTTCTCGACGAACGAGGGATATGCCATGAGACTGCCCATCAGAATTGTGTCGTAGCCCACCATGACTGTCAAAATGATCATTAGTCACGAGGCCACTCCAAGCAATCACTTTACTAGATGAGAGATCTTGGAGATGCCAGCCTTACCAATTGTAAATGACATTGCAATTGCCCAGAATATGGCGGTGGGATACCGCCTCAATGCCTCGCTGACCGTCGTCGCATGTTCGTCTCTGTTGGCACTAGCGACAGCTTCGGTGATGGCCGCAGCCTCGGACGTTGAAGGAGGAGCTATCGTCTCCATGCTGCCGAGAATCTGAATAGGTGTGTGTCTCTGGTCGAAGTGAGGAGAATCTGTGATTTAAAGTTCTACAGCAGAAATAGCACGAAGCGATTCAAATCCTGCGAGAGACACTCGACCACTTTAATGGCGCCTCTTTCTTCGCGAGGAGTGTCTCACTCAGTCTTACAGGGAGGAGGGACTCATGAGAAAGAGAACACCAACAAACTTTCTCACGGCATTTACGGGCATAATGGCCTACTTGTATGCATCTTTGAGTCTCGGCCGAGGTCGCAGTTTAATATTCCTCCCGCAGCGGGTCCTGCCCGGGTCCATCTTGGTAACGACAGTAGTATCATCTTGGTAACCTCATGTAACTCCGGGGCTTGCTGATAAATCCCGAGGCTATTCTTACGCATGTGTTGTGATCAATATTGCAGGACAAACCCTGGCAACATACAGTAAAGAGTGAATAACTAATGCCAATACTAATCTCAATACTACGCCTAATGCTACGTGGACTTACACAATGAATGGGACCGGTTGATAACGAAAGCAACAGTGACATGGAACCCTCCAGAAAACTTGAAGACACAATCTCTGAGAGATAGGACCCATGCATGCGGCCAGATCTGGAGATCCAAGCGAGGAGGATCTAGCTGAACAAAGTGGGTTTTCTTTTTTTGCTCTCTTTTTCATTTCTCTTTTCTTGCGGCACATGTGTGGGGATCGTCTTATTAGCTCTCTATTTGCCGCCATGGATCCCAAAGTCTCAGTTGATCCTCTCTCCTCCCTACATGATTCGACGTTCATCTACCGGAAGAGATGCATGTCTCATTTACACGTATTCATCACATCCGCCAAACAAAAGCACCCAAGGAGAAGAAAGACTAAATTTTGATGTCACGACGCATTACTTCTTACGGCCAACGCTAGACGTGCATTTGCCAGTCTAATCCCGAATGACTCACTGCATGCAAAAGCCGACGCCCTTCACCAAGTCGCCCTTGTTGTAAAACTCGGCTCGGGGCAGAAGCTCGCCAACGACCCAGCGCGCCGTCTTTGCGTGCGTCGAGCCATGGCCAAACGGCGCAACTGTCTTTTCTCTCCTCATTCTTCCTTCTCCGACGTTCAGCTCACCCATTGCGTCGATCAGCGGGCCGAGCGGACCGTCTAGGGACTCGTTGGCGGGCTCGTCGCCCCGAGGGAAAGACGATGGACCGTCGCAGAGCGCCTGGAAGCAGATGAGCTGGTCCTGGAGATGCTCGTCCACCTGTCCGCCTAAAGAAACCTCGTTGTATAGGTCTTTGCACAGTTTCTTACAGAGAAGCGCGATGAAGCGATCGTATCCTTTGGTATTCTTTGGTGCGGATGTCAGGACGTCCTTGGCCCAGCGGATGCCGTCCACCGAGTGAGCCACGAGAAGCACCGACCAGCGGGCATTACTGGATGAATCTTCGACGAACTTGATGTTGATCTCGGCATCTGGCCAAAGTGCTCCAATATTCTCTGCTACTATATCTTGAAGCTTGTCGTGGGAGTGCATCGGCGTGATGATGCTAACATCAACACTCTTAACCTCAAACGAGGCTGGGAAGCTGTACGGGGGCGGTGGCACAAACTTGAGCTTCTCGCCCTTGCGTATCGGGTGTAACCTGAGCCAAATAGACCCCCTAGACAACGGCCCCAAACTCCATCCACGACTTTTCAGCTGCCTTTCGATATGTACGCCGAATCGCTCTTCCAGCGTCGGCGCCAATACTTGGTCAAAGTACTCGTAGCTTGGAGAAAAGGCAACATTCGTGCCACCTGACAGCTCCACCACAATGGGCTCCTTTGTATCGCTACTTGCGAAGAGTAAAAAAGGCAACATTGCCTGAAGGACCAACATTGTGCTGGCGGCCCCTGATTCGGTCCTGATGGAGATGTTTCGCTGGAATAGCTCTGTTGGGGGGCGTGTGGGCGTGAATCTCACAGTCTTGGAGCCGACGCTGAGGCCTTCGACGTCAGCTTCGGTGACTTTGGCGAGCCATTCAATGGCTGCCACATGCTGGTTCTTGAGGCCTGACCACACAAGTATTTAGTAATTTCGCGGTGATGATTCGCATGTAAAAGTAAGGCTGGTTATATCCCAGCCTGTATGGGTGTGGACTCACCTCCACCGCGTGGCCGATTGCCTCTCACATTCGTTATTTCGACGGATTGTGAAGTGAGCGCTGCCAGCGCAATGCCTAACCTGACAAGCTGGCCACCGCCCTCTCCGGTTCGGCCATCAAGCACGATGGGCTTTGTCTTGGCCATTTGTAGCCTTTTGTGGTTGAATTGCAGGGTTCGACGTTGCGGCCTCAACGTGGGGGTCTTTAATGATGTGATGGAGCCCGACGTTATTGCCTTGTTCAATTTGGGATTAAGAAATTGACTCTTGATGTAAAACATGCGAATTTTATGAAAGAAGACTTTTGCTAGATGATTACTTGGTCTTATATCAAATGTTGTTTTTGACTGCATCTTGAGTCTGATTTGCACAGCCTGCTAAGCCTCAAATTCAGGGTCTGTGAGTCACTCGGCGCGTTGCATCTCGTGAGACCCAGCATTTTCATCACAATGAGAACCTGCATTGAGAATTAAGTTTTTTTCGTTCTGGATGAAAACTAATTCCATGTGAAACACGAAACGCTCAGATTTTAATTCATGATTTTGTTTACGTTGCTCTTCCACCATCAGTGAAGAATACATGCTCGCGGGCAAAACTTGATACCAGAAAACGAAAGTCATTCAAGCAGCTAAATCAAAATTCCGCCGGCATAACTCCCACCTAACCCATAGTATACAAGCCCAAAAAGAAAATCCAAAATCAGTTATCGTGTAAGCAGCTGCATGATATACATATCATGGCCTGAGACCTTCGCCAGACGGACCGTGACATCGACGTTGGGCGATCGTTTTGCACCACCATTTGGCTTGTCCACTTGGGCCTTGAATTGAGTAAACCACTGCTCTAATGAGACACGCCCAGAACTCTCCTCGAGTGCACACCAAGGTTTCACTCCCTCTCGCGTGTTCACGACTCCGAATATGAGAGAATACTGCTTCCCGTTAAATTTGAGCTGCACAGCTCCCACCTTGGGGGTCAGAGCATCAGCAGTGGGAGGCTGCATCAGCCAGGTGTGTGCATCCCAGTGCTTCACTGGATAAGCCGTTTGGACCGAGATCGCGGCTGAAGAGATGTTCTGTGGTGGAACGAGCCAGAACCCAGGTGGGAGCTGTGGCGGCGAAGACTGTAGAACTCGAATAGTCCTCGGGGCCCAGTTTCGAAATACGGCACCTAGAAAACTGATTGTTAGCATGGACCATTGGTATTAGTAAAGAGATAATCTGGTTCCGACATACGTGATCTCACTTCCACAAGCTGGGTTTGCTCTTTCGTTGGATCAAATCCTTCGACGGCGATGCTTCCATTTTTTTCGACTCGCGCAAATTGAAAGATTTGGGAGGTGTCGACTCTCATAAAGTCATTTCCTGAGGAACCTTTCCTCATCAGACGAATTCCAGCCAAAACACCCGGTACATGACCAACCTGACAGTCCAAGATAGCGAAAAACACATCATTGGACCTAGAGCTGGTGTCATGGCACATGAGGAGGTTGATGACGGAGCCCTGGCTTTCAATGGAGTTCTCTCGGTGCCCAGGTCGTGGGGTGTAGAATCTGGTAACGGATGCTGCTGATGCAAAAGACAGAGGAGAATATGCCAAAAGACCGTTGTTCCCTTCAGCATTGCGATAACCAGCACTGTCATTCTCACTCCATGCAAAGAGCGACTGGTCATCTGTTCCTTTCATAATCTCCTTCTGAAGCCGCGCAAAGGCTTTTGACCCTTCTCCATAGAGTAGTGGCATGGAGATGTTAAATATTCCCAATACACTGTAGGCCATATCTTCCATCCGAGTCGTCTGGCGGGTGGCCACCCAGCTCATGCGTCGCGCAACGCTGATGCGGGACAAGTCGCCGCCTCCGAGCGAATATGTGTCAATGCCCGTTAAACGAGAGATTTCGATAGCGTGATCATCTTTTGTGCCGAGAAACTTCCATGCCGCTGAGTAAAAATGAACGACTTTTGGAGCAATGAGTTCCTGTAGCGTCCATCCTCTGCTATACCACCGGGGTAGAGGAGAAGATGAAGAGCCGGTTCTATAAGGCAAAGGACCCTGGCAATCTTCCAAGAAAGCATAGCAAAGATCCGATTCCTTATACCACTGGAACATAGAATTAATCGCCTCGGCCAACTCTGTGGAGCTAGTCTTATCAATACAGCAAGTATCAATCCAGATATACTGGAAGCCATCTTTTGCTGCCCGCCTGCAGCTATCTTCAAGCTTCCTCCACCCGCGCTTTTTCATCGCTGCGGGGCGGTTTTTGCTCTCCATATCCTGAAAGATAACTTCACCTTCGCCCCATGTGTGAGACAAGATAGCATAACGAGGAGTTGCGCGCTTGCCAATGAGGTCGGCGCCCTTTTTCAGCAGTGTGTTGTAGCCACCATGGTTGGTGAATTGCTCGATCTGGAGAGTTTTGGTGTTGAGAAGCCGCATATTGAAGGTATTAAAGAGAAAATTGATAATTAATACAATAAAGGATATTCAAGAGATATAAAACTAAGAGAAAATGATGGTGCTTTGTCGGTTTGATTGAGTTGCTGATGTGTGTCTGCCTAATATCACCATCACTACCTGACGAAAAGCCCATCTTATATATTCCCTTCCACAACGCAACACATCCCAAACTTTCACCAAAATTCACTTCAACTACCCAAGTATAGCCTCCTGCATCTAGCCGCCGTCAAACAGAATCCCGCAAACTCTCCCTCCTCCCCGGCTGCCTTACCCGCCCGTCAAGCATCATCACCAACCAAACACCAAGCGCCTCCTCTGACAACCTGCCAAACGTTGAAACGGGAGAACCACAATCCCAAGCTCGAAATAGCTAGGACTGTTCATCTAGCTTCAACACTACAGAGAAACCGCGCGCTTCTATTCGAGAGGGTCAGAGCTTGGCTGCTGGGGGATTTCAGACTAGGCTCCGCCGCTAGGATGAAGCTAACGACCAACAACAAAATATCCCCTTGCTGAAGACAAAATAAGCGAGGACGCATGGGTTATTCAGCAGTAAAAACAGTCATGGATACTCTGTAGAGATACTTAAAAAAAAATACGTGTAGCGAATATAGGTAGATGTGGTAAATGTGGAAGATACTGATGGATATAAGAGGTGGTATGTACTTATAAAGGGGTAAGAGACACGATACTTTACTCTGTCTAACGACACTATCTCTCAAGGATACTCCCCAGTCCTACTGTCTCCATGTCGCTCAGTGAGTTGCCTTCTTGAAAAGGTGTTCCCCTTGACCCCTGCAAGAGACGAATCCAACAGCATAACGGCAGCATCTAACAGCGTTTCAAATCCATGTAAATCATCACCGAAGCATTTCCCGCTTCTTATTTTATACCCAACAGCACATGCTCGGCGGCAAGAGACAATGTTGGTCAGCATACAAGTGAATATTATTTCCATTTCAAAAACTGTATACAACTAACAATGTGACACTCATAGGTGCACTCGGTATCATGAAAAACGCAACAGCCCATCATCCAAATATAGACTCAAAAATGTCAAATGCAGCATCATTTGCCGCTGGTGCTACCTATCTCGCCATATCACTTTGACAAAGGTAGTGTTTGTGTGACCGATAGTTGGTCAAGTGTAACTCTGACATAACACCTCATCTCTACTTATGATTGAGCCTTTCGGCACGGCGGTAAAAGGGAGGTAGAGGCTCCAACTTTTGACGCAGTACCCAGGTTCTAAAGTGCCACATGGCATTCTTCATCTGGTAGCTCATGTGCTTGCGAGTGCTTACTCCAAACACCTGGTCGAGCTCTTCAAGAGTGAGTGCCTTGGTCTCAGGCACAAATAGGAGGATGAACACCCAAAGGATAGCACACCAAGCGGCATACCATCCGAATGCTCCCTGGACAGTAAACGCCCTAGAGATGGATGGCCAAGTGAATGATAGAATGAAGTTGAAGCACCAAGTGGTCGCAGTAGCCCATGACATGCCCACATCACGGACATGGACTGGGAATGCCTCTGCCGAGTATGTGAACGGCACTGGACCTTCACCCGGAGAATAAAAGACCTCAAAGAGATACATGCCCGTTGTGACCATACCGACTCTCTTCTTGGTACCATCATCTGGGATGAAGAATGACATGCCAGTCCACAGCAAGAAGAGACACAGGAAGGGAAACGTAAAGAGCAAAAGGTTTCGACGGCCCCATCTGTCAATGGTAAAAACCGCGGGGATGGCAAACACGAAGTTGAGAATGCCGGTGCCCATAGATGCAAGTAAGGCTGAGTTGGTGGAGTAGCCGGACTCAATGAAGATGGTCGTACTGTAGTAAGCAATGATATTCACTGTGCACAAAGTCAGTTTCGAATGTCTTGCTTGATTAAGAATCGAGTCAAGGGTGAAAGTTCTTACCTCCACAGAATTGTTGACTATAATAGTAATGTTTATTAGCTTGTGATTCTTGATAGTGTTATAATCATCTCTGTCACTTACCCAAACATGAGAATCCATGTGGCCCATGTTGCTCGACGGTTCCTTGGTACGGTAAAAAGCTCAACAAACTGAGTGAAGAGATTTTTGCCCCTGTTCGCTTCGCGCTCGATCTCAACTCCAACGTAGGTATAGTATGTATCACGAGCAGCTTGGATGTTGGAGTATCGTAGGCGCTGGAATGATCTGAAAGCCTTCTTGACCTTTTTATGTTGGATATACCAACTGGATAGGACGTTAGCAGGGTTGTGGATTCAATGGATTTGAATGTGGAACTGAAGAACATACCGAGGAGATTCGGGACAAAAGTACACCTGCGCACAGACAATCAAGGGCAAGACGACGGTGCTGCCAAGCATAAGACGCCAGCCAAGAGAGGGCTTGATGCCTGTTGATGGACCAAACGCGACACCCATTATGTTGCCGAGCATGATACCAAAGGCAGTCCACATCTGCCACTCTGCACAGGTTGGCTGATTAGTATCAAGGCATCTATTTGATAGGCAAAGGTGTTATGAGTACTTACGCATGACCAGGGCACCTCGAATCGGCGCAGGACTGCATTCAGCAGCGTAAACGGGAACGGTTGACGACTTGGGACCAATGCCGAGACCAAGGACAAATCGAGCGAGGAACAGATTTACCCAAGAATTGGCAACGCCCTCCCAAATAGAGGCAACGGCAGCAATAAAGCAAGAAAGGAAGATTGTTCCTCTCCGCCCAAGAACTTTGTTCAAAGGCTCCGTCAGCCAGCAGCCAAGTATGGCACAGCAGAGGTACGGAGCGCCGACGACTAGACCAGTAATGTTATCTTGCATTGAGGGGGAGAAGCGAGTGACTCCGGGGCCTGCAATATCAAGATCTGCCAGATACAAAGCTTGGGCACCATTGTTGACTGTCTCGTCCATTCCCTGCACTGCGGCAGCCATGGAGCACATGCAACAAAGCCAGTAGAGCATAAATGGATGAGACCAGCGGTGCGTCAGCTCCCGTTCAATGATGTTTTTATCCTCGGGAGTGAGTTCCTCCAGCATATGGATGGATTCCGGGCTCTGGGCAGCCAGGGCACCCTTACGGAAGTCATCGTGGTAGTCCATGAGATCGTGCATTCGACAGAATTCGCCAACATCTTTCAGAAGCTCATCTTTGGTGCGTTGCTTTAGAGGGTTCTCGAAGACGGCAGCGAGATTATCCATGTTGGCGAAGGAGCCACGCCGAGGCGCGTGCTCGACATTCTCAGTGCCATCCTGAGAGCTTTGGCTGTCGGCTTTCTCCATGATGTATATGGATGCCTGATTCCAGTATTCAATGATAAGACGTATTAAGTGTCAAGTTGAAGTTGGAGATTGGGGATGATGTGATACGCGGTACTTTGAAGCTACAAAGCAGAGGCGCGTGTAACTGATAATACAATAGGCAAGAGAGATGGCTGCACCTGCATCCCTATTCCTAGGCCGATGCTCAATGTAGATGGCTTCAGATACTTGGACAGCTTCAAGTAGGACCTGAGACTGTTATAAGCACGCCATGTAGCACATGAGGAGATGATCAAGTCCAAGGCCGGGATGAAGGACTCTCCTCACTGTTATAACAGCATTCTCTCCCCCGTATCATCCCCCGATATCATGCTGCATATGCACAATCCCCTCCATCCTTCCCCAACTTGGGGGCGTCAGCCACCGGCCTAACCATCAAGACTGCTGGGCTGCTCGAATGATTCTTCAAATTCTAAAGGCCGGCACCAGCAGCCTTGTCCGACATCAACGCCGATCACCTCGTGAGAAGCCTTCCTAGGATCGCAAACCTTGGTTTCCCATGGGTCCCCTTGGACACCCAACACGGTGTTGTGACGAGATTGCGTACTGTAGGGGGATATCATCACCATTTACAGACGTTCTTATGCTGGAAATGTCGCTGCCTGGCGAAAAAGCGGATCATGGTCTTATTGTTTCCTTTTTGCCTTTGTTTCCTGCTTCCGTCCACGAGGCATCTTGACCCACTGAGAAGCCGGGGAAACTGGAGAAGACTGGAGAACGCAACACATGGTCGTGGAGTCGTGGATCCTTGGTGGTGAGCCAAACGTGATAGGCATCCATATAAGTTAAGTGCATTGGGTATGACTTCATCTTCGCCCTCTGCTAAACGGCTGTTTTCGTTCTCCCCACTCCACACTACACAACGGCGCAGAAACGGTACCATTCGGAGGAGAACTCTGCCGCAGTCCGTCGAGCAAACTCGAAGCTGCTTTTCTTGCAACGCCCGTTGGCCTTCTCCTCTTCGGAGTTACTCAAGGCGGCAGTTCATGGCGTCCAACCGGTGATGTAATTGCAAAGAAGCCCGCGGTGATTCCTGTAAAATGATTTGCGCAGGAAGCCATCCTTCTCAGCCTAGCGCTGCTCTGGCTCAATTCTCCCGATGTTTCTCTGCCGCCACTCCAATCACCGGCCAGGCGTTTAGCTATTTCCGGCCATGGGCGCGACGTCATTAAACTGCATGCAGCCAGGGATCGTGATGCCGATCGGCGTTGCTTTTCTAAAGGCGCAAAGCATTATGACGATGAAAAAAAGATAGCAAAAGCGACGGCCGTCTAATTCTCCGCAAAAACTCCCCAGACTCGTGAGCCATGACTTTTTTGCCCACAACCCGATCAATGGGTCGGTGCCACTGTGGTTCTTCTGGGGACGGGTATAGCCATTCTCCAGTTTCCCCGGATTTTGGGTACGCCAATGCTTCCAAGTCTTTTCTTCCACATGGCAAGTTAACCTTGGGTCTGATCGTTGAAGTGTTAGCAAGAGAATGGAGATGATCTGCCGCAAGAGTGGTAACATCGTGTGTCTACAAACAACATGCCACGGTCAACAGTGGGACTCTCAGTCAAGTCTGCAGCCTGCCACTGAAAGCTGATTTAACCAGAGTTCGATGGTTTTACCATAGCACCGGTAATCGCTCTTTAGTTGCTATGATGAATAAAGCTTACAGAACTCCGACGATTGGAATGCGACTCCAACAAACTGTGGCTTACCGGCGGCGATAAGCGTATCATATCAGCATCTAATTTTCGGGACGAAGTTTCTAATTCTCAGCTCCTTGCTATCTGGAATCATGAGGCATTCCAGGTATTGCTTGAGAATTAATCCTGTTTTATTCCAAGAATCAGGATACAATGACGAATTAATGCAGCATCAGTCTTCTTGGCGTCTCCGGAAGATTTCCCCTCCCAAGCTCGTCAATCTGGCGTCTGTTTAACTATGTTAATGCCACGATTGTCAATGATCAGCAAGGCTGGCGCGGTGCGCAAGGCTGGCGCCACTCGGCAAACATCAATCAACAATCGTGGGTTGCATCGTCATGCATGTGTCCAACAAGGGAATTTAGTGATACCACTGGGATTGTATTTCGCAACGTCATATGCATGCAAATCTTTACACGACAAGCAAGTCTAAGTACTATAGTGGCATGCATTTGGACTACCTTCCTTGATACTGTGCTTAGATGGATGGCCACTTTTCTTGATCGGCGATGGCAAAGGTTTGAACCTGATGATCCGGCGCACTTCTTTCGGTAGACTTATTTTTTGGCTCGGCCATTCACGTCAGACACTCTTTGGGGGGTGTCTAGGGAACGTATACCTGAAAGATGAATGGACCATTACCTCTCCGTGTGTATCTCGATTGTTCACTCATCTTTACTGAAACGCCCGCACTCTCTCGCTCAGCATGTTTTATAGCGCGAGTATATGTCCAAAGCCAAGCACAAGGTTCAGTTCACCAAATCTAGCATTTGTCGTTGCAAATGTGAAACTTGTCAATTACTTGCAGCACGTGCCATTAGTCTAATTGGTGTATTTATGTCGTTCTTATAACCCCTTACATCTTCTTGCCTAGGTGGGAACGGGTCCAGCCGGACCATCACATTGACACATCGATAAAGTGCATGTGGATTGTGAAAGCACAGATCAACAATCTTTTTATACCGCAGTATGTACAATTCAGAATATTCCACCTGACCACAGGGCCCTTTGTTTCATAACTATCGGTCTTAGCCCATCAACAGACTTTGTAAGAGAGTGGTCATTCAGCACGCCAAGTTGGCTGTTGGGTATCGGACATCCCATGTCTCGTATTAAGACTACCTTTGACCGAAGTAATAGAATATACAGTAATATATATTTATATAGGTATTTTTACAACCTGTTATTTACATGTCCATTTCCTTACTTACAACCTGGTCCTTAAACTCAACCACCATATCAAGATCTCTCCACTTCTCCCTCTCAATATTCTTAAACAGTATATCAGCCACAACTCCCCGCCCAGGCAGTTCCTTGTTCTCCTCCGTCTCAACCAAGCCGATGCTCTTCGCCAATCTTCTCATTGGGAGATTATACTTCATAGTACCCGCCTCAATAATATCCACATCCACTTCATTGCTCAACCGCAGCAAGACCTGCAACAGCACCTTTCCCAGTCCTTTCCCTTGGATTTCGGGGCTCAGTCTGATAGCAACGTTTGCGACACTTGGCTTTTCGTCGGGGCGTGTGATCTGATATATAGCTCCCCAGCCTACGAACTTGCCCTCTAAGGACATATATACGTCGAGAGCGTGGTGTCTGGTCCGGGAATCGGCGTAGTTCTTCTGCATCCTTTCTCCAGGGATGGGGGCTGGTGAAGATGGAGGCTCGGCAAAAGGGGCTTCGGTGCTCTTCGGGGCCGATGGGATGACCACTTTTTCTGCGAAGCGTACAAATGCGTCTGTCTCGGCGGGTGTCAGGCGGATGAATTTGAGATTTGGCTCTGGGCGGGAAGGAAGGGTAATGATCCAGTCCTTGGTGAAAAATCTGTCGTTTCTCTGGAAAGCCGCCATGGTTTGTAATTGTTATTGTCGCTTCTTGGAGTAGAATGAAGTAGTGAGAGTAAATTTGGGTTGATGAGCCATAGGCAATTGACTGATGCCGTTGAAGAGTTGAGTTTTATATATTATTCGAGAGAAGCCAGCCGGTGAGGGATTATAGCTGGTAATTCTAGGTAGCAGCTTTACAGAAGTGGTTAGAAGTCGTCGTGGTCTTAGGCAGCTATTATTGAGACTGTACAATACTCAAGTGCATTCAAACAGCAGCTTGCTAATGTGTTTATGACAAATCTATTTAAATGAAAGAATGATGCAGAGAACAAATTTTGGTAGTTGTTGAGACCTACGCTGTCAGTCATTTTTGCAAGCTCGGCAACTTGGGGTACAGTCAAGCTGCCACAAGATCAGAAAGTAAACTCCACTTGAAGAAGTTATCTATAAAAAAAATACCCGATTTGCCTCCTACTGAGGGATATATACGTATTAATTCATATGATTTTTTTATAATTATTTTCTCGTGGGTTTTGTCATGGGTCAATCGCTTTTCCATTAAGTCAAAGCTTTCACTGCAAAGGTCCAACAATAAACCATTGGACGAGAATTGAAACTCGGCCAATTGACTAACAGACTTCTCGGCGTAAATCCGAACGCTTTACTAACGGGCTTATTATACCGAAAAGGAAATTCGCGGTGAAAAAACAAGTACGAGTATTATAGATGAGACGGCACGCAGAGCAATGGAATTTGCCTCAGTACGAAGCATTGAAGGGACTAAGGCGATCTAAAACGATGATTCCGAGTCCAAGGTGGAGCAGCGGCAGGCTAAAGCGAGAATATATGGAGTCGTCCGTATAATCCGGTTCGAGTTGCTCTGGTATTTAACTCACCTTGTAATGTATTCTGTGAAATGGAGTAAAGAGGAGCCGAAAGGCCCAATGTCAGTTTGACAATTTGCAATTCCGTTGTTGGCTCCCGGGTAGCTGAAGACTGGAAGCAAGGCGACGACATGTACTTGTACGAAGTACTCTGTAGATTAGATACGGTCTGATTGCATGAACAGCCAGCCAATTGCTTTTGCGTGATACCTCAGGCAACCACCACATTCACCAATGCAACCACAATGAATTGGAACATAACCCTCGACAGACAAAAAAAAATGACAGGTCTGCAATTACTCGCCGGAATTCGCATGGACTGTTCGACGTCGGTCAAAAACACGAGCACACACAGCCAATGACAAGCGCCAAAATCGCACAACTCGCCGCTGGCTTGGCCTGAATCGTACGCTTGCAGCAAATGCGCCTCACCAGCATGGGTCGGGTTCAGGGTTCGCATTTGCCCACACCGGTTGTTATCTGCCTGCATCCATATCCATGCAGTTCGGTGGATTGTGGCCTGTTGCGAGGGAAAAAAAGAAACCCGTGCGTCGTGAGGGATCAAAAGCAGCAATAATCGCGGGATGGTGTCTGGGAAGATGCAATGGAGAGATTTCAGGATCGAAGCAGAATAGGCTTCGTTGCACAAGACGCAGAAATGGTTCGACATGTCTCGCTACCAGATGCACATCACTGTGGCACGTGGAGGCTTTTCATGCGGGGAGAGAGATCGTGAGATCGAACTCGCCTCCCTATTCTCCTTCGGTGGGTTCACGAAAAGGCGAAAAGGCGGCAGCAGACGAGACGGCCTGCGTTGAAAGGGCCTAGTTTGGCGGAGAAGTGGCGGGGACATTTGGGTGAGATTGGAGATGCAGCCCGCAGCCTCTTGGCCCTGATCTTGCTTGCTCTGGGTTGGCGCTCCAGCCTTTACGCTCATCGGATCTCTCTAACGCTACCTCCCTCCCGCCAACAAGGACATGCTGCTGGTCAACTCTAATTAGACTCCCGATGGGCTTGGCTGTCAAGGCGATGCTGCTCTGCTCCCCTGCCGACTCCCACCTCGTCCGACTTGACTCTCGTTCGTCCTCGATCTCTTCCCAAGCCGCTTGCGAGAAACACCAACGGAGCAAATACCGCGGACGGCCAACTTGTATTATGGGGCCAGGCCCAGCCTTGCAGGGATTGCTCACCCACGGTGACGTAGGTGGGCAAGGATCCGTGTGGCTAACATCCACGCTGCTCCTATTGAGACAGCACTTTGTACGACAGAAACGCCCTCGTTCTGCTATCGTTATCCGCATTAACCGGCGCCATGTCGAGCTACGCAAGTAATCAGGAAAGGACGGCCTAAGCCATATGGGCCCGGACATCCACAATGTAACCAAAGTTTCACAAACTCCCCAGAGTGGCAGTTGGCACCAGAGGTTTGTGAGCGCGCGCTGGCTGCTGATTGAACGAGCTAAAACCCCTCAAGGGCCCCCCATCGTTGGCTCGTTCGCAAGGAGACAATACAGAGAATGGGGAAAAATAGATAAAAAGCCGTCTTTCCAGCTATTTCTTATGTTATTTCTACTTTATTAATCACTCACCATTGTCTCCCGTCACCCCCTGGGAGCAGTGTCACTCATACCTACAATGGCCTCCGTTGATTCAACTACAGCGGCCTTGGAGCCACGCTCCAACGAGACGTCGAACCCTGCCCAGAATGTGGACGACGATACCAAACGGGGGCTCTCTGAGCCGTCGCGGGCTGTAGAGGTGGAACTCCCTGGAACTGTCATGCCGGCTTTGGGTGAAGGTGATATCCCCACGACGACAAAGTGGGAGATCTGGACTTGGTACGGCTACTACATTGGCGCCAACGGATTGTCACTTTTCAACTTTGGCCCTACGGCCTTTCAGAATTTGCTTGACCAGGCTGCTCCTGAATCCGGCCTTCTCATGTTTGCTGGCCGCCTCCGTGATGTGAATAGTATCGTTCTGCTTGCCAACGGCATCTCTTTTGCCCTACAAGCTGCTCTGTTCCTCATCATTGGCGCATACGCCGATTTTGGAACAGGCCGTCGATGGATTCTGATCGTCTGGTCAATAATCGCCTATGGTATTGGGTTTGGCTGGCTGGGTGTCCATCATCCTGACCAGTGGAAGATTGGCACAGGCCTCTACATTGTCGGCTTGATTGCTTACCAGCTGACTTTGACATATTGGACTGCCGCCTTCCCGTCCCTCGCCCGCAACACTACTAAGCTCAAGGACTCTCGATTGTCATACGAAGCCGGCGATATTACACTCGAGGAGCTAGACCGCCGTGATGAGATGGAGCGCAGCCGGCTCAGCAACGTCTCCTTCTACATCCAGTCAGTGGGTGAAGTGGTGATCTTGGCCATCATTGTGGGCATCATGTTCGGCCTCCATGTGGACGACAGCGCCGACAACAACAACTGGGGCCTCTCTGTGCTGATTGCTTTCGCTACCGGCGTCTGGCTGGTTGTCTCCATCCCGTGGTTCTTTGTGGAAAAATCGCGCCCAGGCATGATGATCCCCCCTGGCTACAACATCGTCACGGTTGGATTTTGGCAGCTCTACGAGGCGATTACGCAGATCAAACAACTTAAGCAGAGTCTCATCTTCCTTGTCGGATACTTTTTGCTGGGCGACTCGCTCAACACGACGGTGACGGTCATCTCCACGCTGCAAAACTCCGTGGTCAGCTACAACACACTGACCTTGACGTACCTCCTCATCGTCGGCATCGTCGCGCAGGGCGTCGGCATCGGCGCCTTTTGGCTCATCCAGAAGAAATTCAACCTGAGCGCCAAGACCATGTTCAACGCAGTCATGGTGTCCATCATCCTCCTCGACGGCTGGGGCATGATTGGCAACTGGACCGACAAGTTCGGCTTCCACAACGAGTGGGAGGTCTGGGTCTACCAAGCCTTCTACGGACTGTTCGTGTGCCCGTGGTACAGCTATTCGCAGATTATGATTAGCTCCGTGACGCCCCGCGGCCACGAGTTCCTCTTCTTCTCCATCTTCAACATCATCGGCAAGTCGTCGAGCTTCATCGGCCCTCTTATCAGCAGCGCCATTATTGATGCTACGCCGGGTGGTAGCAACAATAGTGCGCCGTTTTACTTTTTGTTTGCGTTGACGATTGTGAGCACGGTGGGTATTTGGTCGTTTCTTGATTTGGACAAGAGCGCCAGGGAGCAAGAGGCTTTCTTGGCGCAGGAAAAGGCGCGGATTATGGGTGACGATGTGACGAACAGCAAAACGAATGAACAGGACCAGGACCAGGCAGGCGCATGATTTGGGCTTTTTTGTTTCGTTTTGTTTACTTTTCTTTTTTTGTTCTTTTTTCTTTTCGTTGGCTATGAGACCCTCTCGGATTGTCGAGATACTGGTTGCTGATGATGGTGCAACACTCTATCTAGACAATGATCTCGCTCTGCTGTCGAGCAGCAGATGCGCATGCCCCCGTCCCTTGATGTTGCCATGTTTTACGTAGCATTGAAGTCTGTGGTTTCGGCCGCAGGTTTCGATGATTGTAGATGTCCGCGTAGATTTCGGTGATGTTGATATGTAAACCCAACCATTAATCGTGACTGATTTGATCTACCACAAATTGCCATGCTGTACTCTGTAGAAAATATATGTATTCATAACTGGCTAAGCTGATCAATATATTACAATTGGCATCATTCTCATATTCTTATATCTTGGCCGTCAATCTACAAAAGCACGACGACGTAATGGGCACATCCGCCAGAGCCATGGCCTTCTTCAGCGGGCCTTCCACAGCCTTTGCTTCTTCCGTCCTGCCCAGCTTCACCAAACATTCGTGATAGCCGTGCAGTGCCCAGACATTATTCGGATGACGATGAACCCGCGGCAAGGATTCGTCAATGCCTAAATCTGCACTATATATGCTCAACGCTTCACTAACATGGCCCTGTTCAAGTAAAAGTGCGCCGTAGGCATGTCGTGCGGGCTGCATCCACCCCCAAGGCTCGTCAAAGGGAAGACCGTCGTATCGGGAGATTGATTCGCGGAGGTGGGCAAAGGCGGCGGGGTAGTTGCCGGAGCGGTACTCGATTTCGCCGTCGAGCATGGCTTCGGCAACGCAGAGGATGTCGATGCATTTGTTGTTGAAGAGGGTGCGAGTGGGCTTGACGCGGGGAACAGACTCGGCGAAGAGCTTGCGCTGCTCACGAGCTTCATCAACTTGTCCCAGCGCTGCTAATGCCATACCCCTTGCGTAAAAGGTGAGCGCCGTGGTGACGCAGTAGAGGTCTTGGTCCTCGGGCAGTTTCAGCGCGAGAATGTCTTTCCAGCGGCCGAAGCGGATGAGCACATGCACGCGCATGGCGAGGAAAGCTTCTAGCCAGTCCGCCATGGGAGGCGTCTCAACACGAAGGAGCTCCTCCGAGAAGCTCGCCTCGAGGTGCTCGACGGTCTCGAGGGCAATCTTGGACTGAGCGGCGAACATGGCCGAGTACAAGCGGAAGTGGTAGTCGTGGCTCCGATACAAGGTGTAAAAGTTCATGGGGCCTTCTCGCTTGAGGAACTTTTCGTCGGCGCGGACGGCGTCGGAGTTTGCGACGACGGCTCTGGCGTAGTCTCCCACGAGGATGTCGAGGTGGCTCGGCATGTGGTTCAGGTGGCCTGAGTCGGGGACCAGGCCGCGAAGGTGATCGGCCGCGGGCATGGCGGCTTCTGGCGTGTTTGACATTTCCATGAGGTGGATGTATAGATGCAGGAGACCTGGGTGTCGGTTACCGCCCTCGAGAGACATGCCGTGCTCGAGGACCTGTTTTACCTCGAGCGTGCGGGCGTCTGAAGCTGGTTTGCCCGTCTTGATGTCCCACAGAGCCCAGGGAGTGAGATTCATCATGGAATCGGCGTAGAGAGTAGCAACGTCCAGGTCGTCTGGGAACTGTGTCGAGACGGAGCTCATGGCATCGGCGTATTCTCGATTCCATATGGGGCGGTCTGTCTTGTTTGGGGCCGCCGACCTTGGGTATCTATACCGAAGAGCTTCGATGAGCGCCCTCTCAACGGGAGTGGCAGATTCGGAACACGCTTTGGCCTTTTCAATCGCTCGATGCGTCCGGTCCGCCGTGTTCTGAATCTCTCTCCGGCCGAACAGATCCCAGGGCTTGTTGTAGTTGGGCCCCAAGGCATAGGCGAGGCCCCAGTAGGCCATGGCGCAGGCGGGATCGTGGGCAATGGCCCGCTCGAAGCATTTCGCCGCCTCCTCATGGTTGAAGCCGTAGCACCAGACGAGGCCGCGGTTGAACCAGGTCTGGGCGATTGGGTTGGAGGTGGAAACGGGGCGATGGAGGTCGCCGAGGTCGTAGTAGTCGGTGTCTAGACTCGGTCTGTCGCTGGCCGTCCGACAGGCCTCCTTTTCTGCTGTTGATTCTTCCATTTTCTTGCCTCAGGTGCTTTATTTGCCTGAGAGGCCGCGGCTCAGATGTTGGGGGAGGCGAATCGTGAGCTGGCAATCAGCTGGCCGCCGTGGATCGGACGAGTATGTCATCGTCTAGAGCAGGTTGGAACCGGCTCAAGCCCGCTAGATGCATGTAATCTTGCTAGTGGTGGTGGAGATTTCGGAGCTCCAACCGCGGCCGCGCGACCAGCCGAAACCTTAAGCAAGGGAGAGAGACGGATCGGGAGTCGGTAAAAGATGGTATGATAGAGGCGGTGATGATTTGGACAGTGTGTGAGGATGAAGATTAGGGCGAATGGTTTCTATGTTGATTCAGACTCGGTTTCTGAGATGCTCAAAGCGTGATCGGCATAGATCTGGAATGGCCCCGCCATCCATGAGGCAGGGAGGGGAAATAAATTTCCGATGGTTGGTTGCATCGTCAATATGAAGAACCACGTGCCGATGAGATTTTGTATTTTATACAAGTCGGGGATTTGAAAGATTATTTTTTACTATTATTCAGTCATTAGTGATTCTAGAAGTCACAATTGTATTGACCTTGTAACCATTATGGTGATGCAATACGAAGACATCAATGTCTCGAATGCCTGATACAACACTTACACCCAAAAATAAGTGAATAAACTCCCTTTCACATTCATCCAAGACAGTTTATGAGACTTTCCAACTTTCTATGAGCTCTTCCCAGATTCTATCCCAAGTAAAAAGGCCAAAAAGACAAGTTAAGTGTGTTTATTACATTCCATATTTGTCTTAGGATTTGGCGGTCAAAGTAAACACAATGTCTGAACCAGTTTGAGGGGCGAGCTTCAAGCTTGCCAATTGGACGCCATGTCTTCTTCATCTTGGCATCGTCCTCTTTATGACACCACGTTTTATAGAAATTATACGATATGACAATGGATTTTAGCTTGGCAAAGTGGACGGCGTATTTCATGAATACTCTAAGCTCACGTCGAAGCCGTATCATTCTCGCTCTTACCTTTGTGATAATAACGATTTATCTGTTTCTCAGCAGAACGGATGATTACTATCACTAACATACGACTACTGTCCTCTACAAGAGCTCTAAGGAGACAAATGACTTGGACTGGTCGAAATATGCGTATACACAATATGTCACCAGCAGCGAATATCTCTGCATCTCGGTGATGCTGCTGGAGAGGTTACATCACCTCGGAAGCCGTGCAGACAGAGTGTTGATGTATCCCCAAAAGATGCTCCCAGATCCCGAAACGAATGATGGCGGAGGCTTTCACGATGCCGATATGCTGATCAAGGCGCGAGACGAGTATAACGCAAAGCTCATGCCGGTTGAGATTCAGCATCGAGATACTATTGATGGTATGTTCCCTCCGTATTTTGATGGTAAGAGATACACAAAATGCTTCGATTGCTAAAGCCAGTCAAGATACATGGGCCAACCCTTACACCAAGCTCCTGGCTTTTAACCTGACTCAATACGAGCGTGTCATTGCCATTGACGCAGACGTCACAGTCTTGAAGCACATGGACGAGCTCTTTCATCTACCGCCATGCCCAATTGCCATGCCTCGCGCTTACTGGCTCCTCGACGACGAGAAATCCCGAAGGACGCTTACTTCCCACGTCATGGTCATCCAGCCAAGCGAACGAGAATTCGCCCGTATTCAGAAGAGGGTTGAGCTCGTAGACGAGAACGAGTACGACATGGAACTTCTGAACAAGTTATACGCCAACACGGCCATGGTGATTCCTCACAGGCCGTACGCGATGCTTTCTTCCGAGTTTCGCGAGACGGATCATCAGTTGTATCTCGGCTCTGAGACTGAGAAATGGGATCCGGCAGTGGTCCTGGGTGAGGCCAGGACGGTCCATTTCTGAGATTTTCCGGTGCCGAAGCCGTGGAAAGTGCATTTGAGCACAGATGATCAAGATAATATCATCAAGTTGGAACCTAAATGCGAATTGAAGAGAAAGGACGATGAAAGTGGTCTCAGAGAAGAAGATTGCTCGGGACGGGATGTGTGGAGGGAGCTGTACGCTGATTTCAGAGAGCGTAAAGTGGTAAGTTGACTATATTTGAGGTCAAAGGGGAACGAATTGACTAATTTTATTGTCACAGAGAGTATGCGCAAAGAAGCAGTGGGTGAATGATGAAGACGAGGGATATGAAGCGCCGTCAAAGGAAGAGTTGGGCGGGTCTATGAATGAGATTCCATCTGTTGAACCAAATGACGAGGATCGGTACCTGTCCGCGTAATGAGTAATGCAAGAATAGGAACTGGATGAATTAAATCGAACCATAGAATCATTTCTCTATAGACTTTTCAATCAGCATAATAAGCTACAATTATATTCTACACAATAACATGTTGAATCCTGTGTTTTTGTATGTAAACGCCGGCTATGTTCCCACGGGATAACGCGGAAGTGTCCGCTCCTTCACATGCAGAGTCGCGGCCCGCCCCCACCATTTCCGACCATCCGTTCCGCTCCAAGCCGCTTCCGAAGATCGCAAAGGGTGCTTTTGATTGCTAATTGCTCTTTGGTTGAGCTTTGTAAAGCCTCCGGAGAGCTTGTCACTGTCACCATCACCTCTCTCTCAGCTATTTCTAATCTCCCGACAGCTCTCTAACTCCTCTCTTCTCGTTCTCATCAACTCTCCAATCAACCCCTCCCCCGCATCAACCTCCGTCACAGCAAACGCAATGTCCTCCTCCTACGCCCACCTCCTCCCCCCCAGCTGGAAACCCCAAGTCACCGCCTGGCTCGCCGAAGACACCCCCTCCTTCGACTACGCAGGCTTCGTCGTCGGCGAACACCCTCGCACCGCCACCCTCTGGGGCAAATCCGCAGGCATCATCGCCGGGCGCCCCTTCTTCGACGAGGTCTTTCACCAATGCGGCTGCGAGGTCGAGTGGCACGCAGAAGAAGGCTCTTCCATCGACCTCTCTAACTCTTCCGATGGAAAGATCAAGGTTGCGACCGTTACGGGCCCTGCGAGAGGGTTATTGCTCGGAGAGAGAGTTGCGCTGAATACACTTGCTAGATGTTCTGGCGTTGCGACGCAGAGCGAGAGAGTCGTGTCCAAGTTGCGCAAGGCTGGGTATAAGGGCGTCTTGGCGGGCACACGTAAAACTACACCTGGATTCCGGCTGGTGGAAAAATACGGGATGCTCGTGGGCGGAGCGGATGGGCACCGCATGGACCTGAGCGCGATGGTGATGCTCAAGGACAACCACGTGTGGAGCCGCGGCAGCATCACCGAGGCCGTGGCGGCGGCGAAGGCAGTCGCCGGGTTCAGCGTCAAGATCGAGGTCGAGGTGCAAAGCGAGGAGGAGGCCGACGAGGCGATTGCCGCGGGGGCGGACGTGGTGATGCTGGATAACTTCACTGGTGATGGTGTTAAGATTGCGGCGCGGAGCTTGAAGGAGCGGTGGGCTGGCAAGAAGCAGTTTTTGCTTGAGGTATCTGGAGGTTTGAGGGAGGATAATGTCGAGCCATATGTGTGCCACGGTGAGTCTCTACACTTTCTGTCTCAAAGAGACGATGTTCTTTGTTTACTGACGGGGGTTAATGTGAACAGATGTGGACATTATCTCGACGAGCTCGATCCACCAGGGAGTTCCGCATGTCGACTTTTCCCTCAAGATCAACCACTAACCGCATGAAATGATGGATTAATAGAGACGAGTGTATTCTACGTGTATGTATATGGATGGATATGTTATATATAAAACTGCAAAAGTAAATCTGGGAGGCTATTCTGATGAGAGATTCAATTGTGGTTGCTATTTCAACGCAACTAACAAGACATGAGGCTATACATAAAATACAAAAAAGTACAGGTATCTACAATGTCTCTAGCAAAAGAGACGGCTTTATATGTTTTACTTAGTTCACCTCCTCCTTCTTGGATCCAAACAATCCGTTAAATGTCTTGCTTAGCCTCTTGCTCAGCTTCTCGTCAACATTTGCTCCCGCCGTCTTGGCGTCAATGGTGGCGCCACTTCCCTGCTGGTGCGTCAGCGGGTTGTTCTGCACGCCAGACTTATTCTTGTCGCTTGATGTGGTGCAGCAAGATCCTCCGAGCAGAACACTGGCGTCGTTCCTGGTAGAGGGAACATCCATTGCAGGGTTGGCGGTGAAGAAGTCGGTAGGCTTGATGTGGATCTGGAAAGTCTCAACTGGCCTAGATGGAAAGTAATTGTTAGCAACATGTTGGAGATTTACAAAGAACACAATGGTTGACTTACATGACCGGCCAGTCCTCAACACGGGGATTGTGTGTCAAGCCAAACACGCTCCACACAACAGGGCTGCTCCTCTTGCCCGCCGCATCGCCATTCGTTGCACCATTAGCCTCTCGATCTGAGAACCAGTCTCCTCGCTTGACCATGTCGGCAACACCACCAATCTCCTTTGTGCTCTGGTTCGTAAACTCTCCTGCAGCCCACAGCTCGCCATCTCGGTAACCAGTCACCCAGGCATTGTGCTGAGCAAACTGCGCTCGCTGGGCAGCCAAGCCTTCGGGGTCGCACAGAAGCATCTGAGTCACTGGTGCCATGACCTTGTAGCCCAGGTTCTTTCCTGAGATGGGGTTCTTCTTGTTGGCGTTTTCCAGCTTGATCAGTCGGTTGAGGCGTGGCTCGGCATCGACCCAGGTAGCCTTCTCGACCTTTTCGCGCTGAATCTTGTAAAAGTTGCCATAGGGGTTGGTCTTGGGGTCAATCTTTTGCCCGTGAGACTCCTCAACGATGACCTGCGAATCGGCACCGTCGTATGAGTCAATGGCAGGGTCGATGCGCACGGCGAAGACGTGCTGGTGGTTTTGGGCCAAGACACCCGGCGTCATGACGTTGCCGTAGGCACTGACCTTGCCTTCATCGATACCAGTGACGCTGACAATGCCGGTAGCGCGGGTCTCAAAGGTAATGGCACCGGCAAGGTCCAGCTTATAGCACAGGACATACTCGTAGTTGGCCAGAGTGCAAATGAACTGCACCACAAACTCGCGGTTGCGCGTCACAACGGCTCGGCCGGTGCGGTAGTTGGTGTGCTTCCACAGGATGCCATTGTCCTGTTCGTGCAGACACACCACAGCCTTTCCAGGAGATGGTGAGCCATCGGGCTCGGTGTTGACCACGTCGATATAGTGAATCGCGCCCAGACAGTCACATCCCAGCTCCAGGTTGTTCGCGGCTCGTCCCATGCCACCGTCACCAAAGTCAAATGCCTGTTTGCGGTGGAAGGGAGGTCGCGGGTCGGCGTAAGGGACCGTCATCTCACTGAAGCTGAGGCGGTACATGACGGAGCGGTTGTCGTAGTGAAGATCGTGCAAGACCGCACCTTCACGGGGAGTGAATCCGAGGCGGAATCGCCACTTTTGCCATTCAATCAGACCATCGTCGTGAATAGTAAAGGAAGCGCCCTCGGGCTGTGTGATGTTGATAGGCTTCAGGTCCTTTCTCAGAGGATAGTCCAGCAGCTCAGGGACGTACTCGCAGCCCTTGTGGTTTTCGAACAGCTTGACAGGCTCCTCGCTCTGTACCTTGGCCTCTAGTTCATCGCCAATGCCGCCAGTTGCGATTCTCTCGACTCTGACGAGCTTCTTGGTATGCCAATCCATTACGGGGATGATGGGAATTGGGTAGCCGTAGTGGTTGGAGTCGGGATTCTTGTTGCGTGTGTCCTTTGCGTAGACTAGTCCCTGCATCTGTCGTGGAATGTTTTCCTCATCGGCATTTGGGGGTCCATAAGGCCATGGCTCGACGCAGACTTCAAAGCCTTCTGGAAGGGTGAACTCGGACATGGCCTTTTTGAACAGATCCGAGTTGACGCAAGCGTCATTAAAGTGGTCAAACTCGCCACTATATTGTGTTAGAGCTCCTATCTCTTTTTCTCGATCATGTTCTAAGGGGAGACTTACGGAGTGACATATGGCTGGTGAGGCACCGGAGCGGCTACTGTCTTGACTTCGCCGGTATCTAAGTTGACAATGGCGTTGATGTACTCGGAGCGATCAGCCCGAATAACATCATGCTCGACAATGGCCTCTCTGGGCGGCCGCTTGGTCTCTTCTGTCAGAGTGCCCGTGTGCTCGGCCTCGAGGAAAGGCTGCAGGTCTGCTTTTTTCGGCTCTTGGACGTGGATTGCTCTGAAGAAGATGGACTCGGAGGCGCCGTGAAGCTTAGCAACGGCGTCCCGGGCCTTGATGTGCTCGGCCTCGGAGAGTGGAGCCAGCGGATGCGGCCTCGGAGCTGCGGTGACGGCCATTGTGATGTTTGTGTTGATAGTTGAAGAGAAAGAGATGAAGCAGTGAAGCAAGACGGTATTTGGAGAGATGATGAGTGGCTATCTGCGGGGACGGCCTAATGATCAAGCCAGCTTACTCTGACTCGCCGTATGATATCATAAGACAAAGGCAGGCAAGGAGGAATTGGCGTAGAATTGGTGCTCAGCTGACGTCTTGGAATATCGAATGACACTCCAAGTGGTTGAGGCACTCTGAGTTGTACTTCAGTATTATCCTTGGAGATGTTTGTTGGAAGTCGAAAGAAGAAGAGGATGAGGATGATCGAATGTTTAAGTATCTGCTCCGAGGTTGTCGGCCAAGTAGCAACACGTCAAGGACCCCGCGGGCTACCGGGATTCAAGATCGGAGTGGAGCTGGTCCATGAAGAGCAAAGGCGCCGTTGAAGCTGACCAGATGCAATGATCGCCCCCCGAATGGTCGTGAATCGAAGGTTTGATACCAGCACATTGGAAGCCAAAAGACACTTGACCAGGACAGCCATTGAAGACGGAGGTGGGGCAGCGGCTGCTAGAAATTGGGGTTCCAGCGCTTGCCCCGCGTTTTCGCCGCCGCCCAGCCAATCAGGCGGCTGCTGTGGCGGTATCGCAGCGACGTTAGCTGCCGCTGATAACGCCCAGAGCCCACTGGAGACAAATCTACTGGGGATTCATTGATTTCTCGCCTTTCCGTCTCAGGGCATTTGGCCTCATTCCAAAGGCTTTCTCGACTTTACTTCTCCAAGATCCCGCGCCGGCACATGACCCCGACTATGCCCGATCGGGGCGATATCCTGCTGAGCGTGCATGAGCCTCAGGGCAATAGCCGTTCATGGGTTCGCCGCTGGTGGCTCGTTTGGTTCCGCCTTGTGATACTGGCTTGTGTTAATACTGTAGTTGGTGACTCTAGCACCTATGCTTCAGCTGCTATCCTGGCTCGATGTGAGCCTTATTGCCCTATTTTGGACATGATCCTTCTGGAACCGGAATCGGAGATGCGCGCGTGGGAATGAGGGGTTGTCGGCGGTCCGGAGCCGTGGAGATGGGGATTCTAGGAACTGGCCGGAGAGGATGAGTGCCCAATTTGGCAATTTTCATGGGAACCCGGTCTTGACAGCTGTGTAATACCGGGCAGAATAGGTGAAGCTATACCAATATTGATGTTGGAGAGGGATGCTACTTGTTGTTTGGCCGGAATCACGTTGGTGTGAGATTTTTGCCAAGAAGTCTGCAATTCCGACGGCAACTCACGATGAATCACGCTGCTTGATTGAATAATTAATAGTAATACAATTATGTATGTGATGCCATGATTTGGCCAATGTGAGATGAATTCATACGGTGGGTAGTACCATTCACCCAAGATCGTGATACAGACTTGTAATCGTTGCCACATCCCCAAAGTCTACATTCTGTACACACTCCAGCCGTTGGAAACCATTATCAATTCAACTAACAAACATAGTCCACTATCATTTAAAGATGAAGCTAAGAATCCACTTTCTCTATCTTGATATCACCCATAGTTCCAACTTCTTATCTCCAAGTTCCCGTCCCGTATGACAATCTGATGGCCTGATCAATTTTGGACAGATACGCCTATCTCTATCTGCTTCCGCCCCGCTACGGAGCTTCACACTGGCTCCCCGCACCGCCGTTGCCGCCCTTTGGCTTGATCGCAGAGCCGAGCGCGGGGGACGGCCAAAACTGGAAGCAAAATAACATGCGGTGCTGCCAGAGCGAGTTTGGAAGCAAAAATACATGCGGTGCCGTCAGAGCGAGGTTTGGAGGAATAAACGACTAAGAATAGAGTGTAACTGCATCATGCTGAGACGTTTTTGTTTCGGAATGGAGAGTCGCTTGCACATCGTGAATTCTTGCCTGTCTCGGAAGTCGGCGGCTTGGGGCCTGATGCTCTCACTTCTGTGAAACCTTGGATATCTGACAAGTCAACAGATTTCACCGGCTAGTTCAAACCCGCATGCACTCTCTGTGGGCTATCATCGTTTCCTTCTAGGAGAACATAGCTTCACTTCATCACAGGCATATTCATGAAACAACTCGAAGTAACTAAAAATAGCCCACTGGTGAGCGTCGCTGGACCGGATCGACAGCTCTGTAACAAATGTATGCGAAACCAAACATGTAGCAACTCTAAGCTTAAACACGGCTGGGCCTGAACAGCGTGGCATCTACCGAGAAAAGCCAACCTGTTTCGATCTGCATGTGCCGTGATTCAAAAGTCATGCCACTCCGGGCCGCAGTTGGAAACTCATCTGTCGTAGCCTCGCACTTCTGGCGTTTCATGCGTGCTGCTACGGATCATTTCGGAGGCGAACGGCTTGTAGCACGAGCAACCTGTCACATCCAATCCAGTGTGCATATGCAGAATCGAGCTTGACAAATTCAGTTTGATGTTTGTGCTAGGCTAGGGAATAAGGAAGAGGAAAGAATGGACTGGAGAGAATGGATCGACTGGCGCTACATGTACAGTATCAAGTGCACGATGCGTCTTATGATCAGCGCGTGTCTTGCACATACGCATACGTCAAACAATTCATCCTCCACAATCTTCATCATCAACACTCCACAAATAGCTTCCTTGCCGCATTCCAGATACTGTACTGCCCCGGTGTTAGCAGTTGGGTTTGCCACATGCACACCATTGTTGACGTACCATGTGGCTCAGCTCAGCCATCGACATCTCCAGACAAGCATACGAAGGATGTCAGCCTCAGCCTTAACCCGGATACCGGCCGGTGGAGGCTGAGGCTTGCTTCTTTTTCTGGTGACGGCCTCGAGGGTTTCAGTCATCAATTAGCCCTACAGCTCCGCCTTCCCTCGGCCCGTGCGGCAAAAGACGACTGGAGATCTAGATTGTGAGAAATACGAAGATTTTAGTGGATTTCTCGTACCAGGAGCGAGGTCAAATATTGGTTTACTGATGAAAATAGAAACTTCAACCAGCGGAACCTTGGACGAGGAGTACGAGATATGGAAGACGAATAGCAGCGTATGAATCAAGTTGCAGCACTAGGCTTCTTGGATTGGGCCCTTTTCTTTTCGTTTCTGCCGGCTGTGAGCGTGGATAGATGCATCTATGTGGTGATAGGCGAGCCGAAATCGAATCATTTCTCACGTCTTCAAAGGCCCAGCCCTACGTTACAGCCGGCCATCGCTAAGCAGATCGCCTACTCGGTGCTAAATTCTGACTTTTCGGGCAGCACGAGATGCCGTCCAGTCGCTGTTTGTTCACGACACAAGGGGGTTTCCCGTGATGCCTACTACTTGTATACGAGAGAGACGACGGACATTAGCCGCATGCAAGATTACGAACGGGTCATCTCGCCAAGAAAAAGCTTGTGTTGTATGCTACCGCTTCTTTGGAATTAATCGCTATCGAAAGGAACAGGGCCTAGAACTAGCTTCCCATCAAAATTCTCGTGCTATTGTTCTGCATCAATCCTCCATTGTGCCAAGTAGTGCGGCTAGCACGTTATCTAATTGCTTCACGAATTGAAGCTATTGGTGCTGGATGGATTCCCATGGAGTCGCTTATCATGGCCGTTGAAATTAGAGCCCGGAAATGATGGAGACCGGGACAGGGGCAGAGATCCATCCACCGGAAAAAGATACGAGCTGATAAGACGATGGAAGAGAGACGGTTTCAGATGCTGATTAAGGTTTCCCTTGGCATTGACGAGATAATCTGCAACTTTAAAAGGCGTATGTATTTTAGGGTTAAAAGGAATTGGCTGTATTCTGCACCGGTTTTACGTTGCGGGGGAATGAAATGGATGACGGGTTGATGGGAGTAGAAAATGCAACTTGCGAAACAAGGCCAAGAATTCACATGTTTAGCATGGTAGCAGTGGTGGTGGTGCCTGTAGATGGCATGCAACACCACTGAATGTGCCTAGTAAACCCCCGTAGCGCGAATTTTGCTGCTTTGTTGTAGGGGTCCAATCCCCGAAATGACGACATCTCCACAGTTTGTCCAGTTCAGCTGTCAGCAATCCATGGATCACAAGCTGCAAAGGCAAAAGAAGGAAATGGACATTTCATGCATCTTGTGATAATGGCAGGGTACCTAAGAGGTAAATAGGACTTTTGATTACATTTTAACCATGTGAGAAGATCAACAATGAGGGATAAGATCGATAAGAAAAGAAAAGAATAGATGAAACAGCAAATCCGGACGGATTCCAGGGCCGGCCGCAGAGCGTCGCAGAAGGCGCCAAGGCGTCGACGATCTGGCTGCAAACGAACCAACAGATCGCTGCGCTAGACAACTTTGGCGTTTCATGTGCGCCTTGTAGGAATTGAATTGATCCCCTTTTTTGTGAACTGGAGCCAAAAGATCACGTCACCCGCCAGCTGTGCCTCTACGCGCCAAAACACGGTGCAAGTGTGCAGCTCATTGCCTTGGTAGGGAGGTGGTAATGTGTAATACTTGGATGTATGTTCTCGCATGTATGTACCTGTATGGAGCTGGAGGCTTATCACTTGCAAGGCATCAGCTCTCACCTCATCCTGATTACTTGCAATCTTGTGCTCACCGTGTTCCAAATGCCGTGATTTGTCGATACAAGTCGCAGGTTATTGCTGCTTCTGCCCAATAAAACACAAGTATCTCGTACGGCTTGTCCGGTGCAAAGGGTGGGTTCGTTGCAGGTACCGGCTACCTGCTAGTCGCGATTTAGTGGCCAAAAAGCAGTGCAGAAACGGTCTGGTGCTAAAGCTGAACACCCCTATTTTTTTTCATGCAATTTTTAGCTCAAATCTCCCACGCCAAAAAGAAGAGCGAAGAAAAAAAAACATTGGATGGAAGAGTGACATCAAATAGCAGATGAGGAAGCACCGCATGCATCCACCCTCCCTCTGTCAAACCCAAACTTTTCATAATCCCGTCCCCCTTCTTCGAGTTTCATCGTCCAGACGATTTTTTCCTTTTTATGATTCGAGGGCCTCTTTTACTTTCTCGTCAATCGTTTTAAAACCACTCTCACCTGAACTTTGGCATCTTTTGCCCCCCTTTCGTCATCCCCTCTTTAGTTCCCTATTTCCTGCATTGGTGTCCGTATTCCGCATCTCGTATCCCGACGACGCCTAAATCAAGCGAGACGAAAGACACGAAGAGAAGATAAAGAAAGAAAAAAGACGAGAACCCACTGCTAGCCACCCCTGCCAAGCGGAAGCAAGCGAGTTTTTTCTTTTCTTTTCTTTAGAGTGGTGCTACTTTCTCTTGTACTTTTCCTGGTCAACTTTCTCGGTTGTCACATTGCGATTTGCAGCTTTTCCATGGTCTAGCTGCAAGCTTAATCTCGATTTCACTTTTCTCGATTCGTACCAGGTATCTACGGTATCGACGTCGGCTTCACCTCTTTGGTCTACGAGACGGATAAAAAGAAACACAATAAAATAGAAGAAGAGAGAAAGACAGAGGCCAATCATGTTGAACCCTCGCCGCGCCTTCATTGCGGCGGCGTTCCTCTTGACCGTCTTCTTCCTCATCACACGATCGCACAACTCCGAGCAGAGCCCCTCCAGCTCGACCGAAAGCAGAGATGCCGAAGCAGAGGCACTGGCCGCCGCCAATGCGCAGCAGCGACTGCCCCCGCCTCCTCCGCAAAAGCCCATGATTGACATGTCGGGCATGTCAACGTACGAAAAGCTTGCCTACCAGTACGAGTACGACATCGAGTCCAAGTTCCCCGCCTACATCTGGCAGACTTGGAAATACACGCCGGGCGAGGGCGAGTTCCAGTTCCGCGAGCAGGAGGCGTCATGGTCAATTGAGCACCCGGGCTTCATCCACGAGGTCATCACCGACTCTGTCGCCGACACGCTGCTGCAGCTGCTGTACGGGAGCATCCCCGAGGTGCTGGAGGCGTACCACGCCCTCCCGCTGCCCGTGCTCAAGGCCGACCTGTTCCGCTACCTGATTCTGTACGCGCGCGGCGGCATCTACTCGGACATTGACACGTATGCCATCAAGAGCGCACTGGAATGGATCCCGCCGCAGATCCCCAAGGAGACCGTGGGCCTTGTGATTGGCATTGAGGCCGACCCCGACCGACCCGACTGGGCTGACTGGTACAGCCGGCGCATCCAGTTCTGCCAGTGGACGATCCAGAGCAAGCCCGGACACCCGGTGCTGCGCGACATCATCAGCCGCATCACCAACTCGACGCTGGCGATGAAGAGGGAGGGCAAGTTGTCGGCATTCCAGGGCAACCGCGTGGTGGACCTGACGGGCCCGGCCGTGTGGACAGACACCATCATGGACTACTTCAACGATGAGCGCTATTTCGACATGGAGAACAGCAAGGGCAAGATTGACTACCGCAACTTTACGGGCATGGAGACGAGCAAGCGCGTGGGAGACGTGGTTGTGCTGCCCATTACGAGCTTCTCACCGGGCGTTGGCCAGATGGGCGCCAAGGATTATGATGACCCGATGGCATTTGTCAAGCACGATTTTGAGGGTAAGTTGTGAAGAATGATATAATGACAAATAGAAACTATGCGCAAAAGCTAATGGTGTGATTCTCTCAGGAACGTGGAAGCCCGAAAGCGAACGACATATTGGCGAGGTCCAGCAGGAGCTTGGCGAGGGAGAAGAGGCTCCGAAAGAGCAGTAAAGAAGAAAAGAAAGAAGAAGAAGAGCCTCGACAACCTACAATTGCATGACCAAGTCGGAGGGATATTTTTTTCTATTGTCATTATTTCTTGCACCTGTATATTCTTTCTCTTCTTCGCTCTGGACCGCGGTGGGCTGGGTTCCGCATCGTCACACCTTTATTTCGGGTAATATTTTTTATTTCCGCGTTGCTGCGCGCCGCAGTATGGGCGTCACGGTTATATATCGGTAGCGTGGGGGAGGATTGGAGGAGGGAAACGTTTTTTTTTTTCACTACACATTGAGGCATCATCAGCATCGGGGGTTTTAGACTCGTGTATTTTTCGGCTTTTTGTTTTTTGGGGGGAGGGGGAATTTTAGATGCCGGATGGAGTTTTTTGTTGGTTGGTATTTTACACACATGTTGGCGTCTCCATATTTTTCTTCATGTTGCGAGCTTTTCTATGATATAGCCGTTGGCGCTACCAGCGGGAGGCTGTGTAGCGTAGAGCCGAGGTCAGTAAAATGGAATCCATCAGAGACAAGACAAGCATGCATTTTCGGAGGCCCGCTGAGGAGAAGTTGAGATGAGATGAGATGAAACGGGGCTGCATGGCATGATTCCGTTGGTGCCGCGTCATGTTTGTTGCCGAGGGGTGCATACAAGTTGTGCTGTGAATGTTTGCGTGCTGTCGCGGGCGTAACGCTGGGGGAGGTGATTTGGTGATGCTTTGTGATATTATGTAGCCGGACAACGCAAGGTTGCATGGCGGCCTCGGTGTGGTGGCACAATGGACGGGACGGACTGAAGCGACATGCAGACACTGTGCCGCTTGCTGAAACTGAGGGCATTAGTCAATCAATTCCTCACAAAAGAGAAGAAAATGAGATACTGGATTACAACGGAATTACAAAGCCACCTCTAATCAATTACATGCCGCATCTCAAACTCATCTAATCTCCATCATCACATGAAGCTTCCATGTCTACCAACCACTCGGTCCAACCAAACATTGAACAGCCGCTTCCTCTCCCAGTTCAATCCTCCCCCTGCAGCCCGACCCGGACCGCCCTGTCCCGCACCGGTTCGCCCTCCCAGCGAATCAAAAGCTCCGCAGCACACACAAACCGTGCCCCACAGCAAGCGAAAGCTCACTCAAGCCAAGTAGGGCTGGCAGCTAAGCAATTCTCTTGTTTTTTCCTTTTGGGGACAGAGAGACAGGCAAGAATGACAGAGTTACCTAGCTTTTTTCTCCGCAAGGTTCGGGGGTGGCGAGTGGGGAAAGACAGACACGGATACAGGAAAACGGCTTTGTGGCTTTGGGGGAAGGAGAAATAACAAAATAAGGCTACACGGTCCGAAGGGGGGGCCTTTTTTTTTTAGACGGAGTACTCGTACTCTAGTGTGTGGGGGAGAAGAAAGAAGAGACCGAGCAGACAGCAAAGAGGAAGAGGAAGAACGAAAGAGGGGAATGGTTGGCATAGCGAAAGCCGTTCCGTAGGTCGGGACGGCGGGCTGGGCATAATTTTTCTGGGGAAATGGGGGCCGGTCACCTTTTCTTTTTGGTATATTATAAAGGTGAGGGTGTGTGTCCGTGTGTTTTGTTATGTTGGGTTCTCGTGTGACTTGTGATTTTTGGGGTTTTCCTTGGAAAAGTGTCTCTTGTGAAACTCTTTTCCATCTTTTAATTTATTTTTACAAACGAACATTGGGTCATCTCCCTTGAGCAGTGAAACATACAAAAAACCTGAATGGCGGCTTGAGTCAAAATCCGTGGACGACTTCTTTTTCTTCTTTCTCTCTTCTCTTTTTGATACCTTGGTGTTTTCTTTTTCGTTTTTGCTTCCGTCATATAGCGAAATCCAGCGTGTGTCGTCACGAAGCTTTCTCCCCCTCCCTCACAGCCTCATTTATTTCTACCACACCACTACGAAATCGAGAACAACACACACAACAAAACAGAAACACCAAAATGTCCATGTACACGCGAGCATGCGCGGGCCGGGCGGTGCGAATGGCGGCTGCTACTGCGCGGAGGAGAGCGATGATGAGCACGGCGGCGGCGGCGGCGGCGAGGACGACGGTTGACGAGGGCTACGTGCCGCAGGAGTGGCAGCAGCAGAGGATATTGGGCACGGAGGAGCTCAGCATACGGACGGGACCGATGGAGGTGAGTTTTACATGAGCGTGATGAGGCGTGATGATGAGATGTTGAGGGGGGAATATCAAACGATGGTGTTTGCGGTGTTGTGAAGATGGTGATCTTACATCTACATCTCTCTTACACGCGCGCTTACATCCTCACCTCTCACTCTCTCTCACTCGCCCCATCATCACCACTTATACATGAACAACAACAAGGCAACATGAATACTAACATCATAACCTCTCCTAGCCCGCCCTCTTCACAGGCACCATCCCAGACCACTTCGCCTCCGTCGTCTCCCAGCATGGCGACCGTCCCGCCGTCATCGCCCGCTCGCCAACCCCCAACGCCCACGAATCTACCCTCACCTACCACGCCCTCGACCTCGTCTCCAACCGCCTCGCCTCGTCCCTCTCCTCCATCGGCGTCCGCAAGGGCGACCGCGTCGCCGTCAGCCTCGGCAACAGCGCAGAGTTCGCCGCTTTGACGTACGCCCTGTTCAAGCTCGGCGCCGTCCTCGTCCCGCTCAACCCTACCTTTAATGCCCAGCAGGTGACTGCCGCGCTGAGCCACCTCAACGCAGAAGTGCTCATTATTGGTGCCGTCACGGATCTCGCGTATCGTCCTGGAAAGGGGCGTAGTAATAAGCAGCTGCTGGAGACGATTGTGGGCGACTTGCAGCGCAGCAGGATCCAGAGCGAGGCTGTTCCTACTTTGAAGCGTGTCGTTGTGCTGGATAACCGTGCCAGCCATCCTGATGTCAACTTTCCGTTGGACCAGTTCGCTGCGTTGAGTTCATATGAGTCTCTGCTTGAGGGCTCTGACCGCGCAGTCAAGCCTGACGCGCCCCTGGATCCCGCAGACACCATCAACATCCAGTTCACATCCGGCACGACATCCGCCCCCAAAGCCGCACAGCTCTCGCACACGGCCATCCTCAACAACGGCGCCTTCATCGCGGACCGCATGGGCCTCGACCCGTCCGACCGCATCGTCGTGCCGCCGCCGCTGTTCCACTGCTTCGGCTCCGTGCTGGGCTACATGGCCACGGCCACGACCGGCGCCGCCATCCTGTTCCCGTCGCCGGCCTTTGATCCCGTGGCCACGGTGCGCATGGCCGCCGACACAGACGCCACCGGCTTATACGGCGTAAGCACCATGCTGGTCTCCATCTTCGAGGCCCTGGACGAAGGTAGCCTCAACCTCCCCGTGCCGCAGCACCTGCAAAAGGGCATCGTCGCCGGCAGCAGCGTGCCCGAGTCCCTCATGCGCACCATCTACAAGCGCCTCGGCCTGCAGGACCTGGTCATCTGCTACGGCATGACGGAAACCGCGCCCGTCAGCTGCATGACACGGCCCTCGGACCCCTTTGAGCAGCGCACCTCGTCCGTCGGCACGCCCATGCCGCACACCACCGTCAAGATCGTCGATCCCCTCGACCACACCCGCGTCCTTCCCCTAGGTGAGCGCGGCGAGCTGGCTGCCTCGGGATACCTCGTCATGAAGGGCTACTTCGGCGACCCTGAACGCACCGCCCAAGTCCGGCGCACCGAAGCCGACGGCCGCACGTGGATGTATTCCGGCGACGAAGCCGAGATGGACGCCGACGGCTTCGTCCAAATCACCGGCCGCATCAAGGACCTCATCATCCGCGGCGGCGAAAACATCCACCCCCTCGAAGTCGAAAACTGTCTCTTCCAGCTCCCCGGCGTGCAAGAAGTCTCCGTCGCCGGCGTCCCCGACGAGCGCTTAGGTGAAGCCGTCGCCGCCTTTGTCATCCCACGCCACGGCTGGACAACCGCCGACGCACAGCAGGAGGGTGATGAAGCTGCGCGGAGATTGTCCAAGGATCGTGTGCGCGATTGGGTGCGGACGAACCTGTCGAGCCACCTGGTGCCTAAATACGTCTTCTGGGTTGATGATTATCCTAAGACGGCGAGCGGCAAGATTCAGAAGTTTAAGTTGCAGGAGATGGCTAAGAAGATGTTGGCCGATGAGGCATGAGAGGATGAATGAAACAATGAAAGAAATAAAAAATTGAGAAAAAAAATGACAACTTACGAAGCATACTAATCATGTGAATATAGCATTTTATCCATGTATTTATTGATTAATTGATATTTCCTTTTTATCTAGCTTATTGACTTTTGGAATTTCGGGTTTTTGCATTAGCAAGGTATCTCAGGGGGCGAGTAGGGTAGGAATTGAGCACAGGTAGTCTATCATACTACCATTTTCGATGTGTTATTACCTCTCAAAGTCTGAATATGAATGAATATACATACATACGACCATATCCCATACAGTGACAAGTTAAACATCACTCATCACAATAGCAAAAGACAAAAAAACGAAATGTATCCCGCAAAATATATCGTCATAATAACTAACCCACGCGAAATCAACTCTCTATCGAGTCTATAGAATCCACTTCGTCAAGTCAGTTGGTCGTAGCACATGGTATCAAAGGCTTTCTAGCATCGTCCCATCTGTCCGCCTGTCCGTCTCGCTCTTGCCTGAGCTCCCGGGTGGTCAACACAGCCCTGCCAGTTGAAAATACCCCATATCCCAAACAGGTTTTCATGTCAAAGGTTGAAAATGCAAAGGACTTTAAAAAAAAAAGAGGCAAACCCCCTTTCCCCTTTGGAAAGGAACGGTCAAGGGGGCAGCAGCCTCAAAACTCCTCAACGCCGTCGTCCCAAGAAAAAAAGAACATCTCTCTCTGTCCTGTCCTGCCCATCATCCCTCCTTTTTCCTTGGCCAGTTGTGTTCGTCTTTTATTCCACTTGTTTCTCGCAGCCAATGCGGCCAAGAAGCTCCTTGCGGTCGCTGTGTCCCGGCAAGCTGACTCCGCTGGCGGAAGCCTGCTTCTTAAGCCCGTTGCGTCGCTCCCAGCTCTTGAGGTCCAGCTCCTCCACTCCGACCTCCTGCTCCAGCGGGTGAACCTCCTCGTAGATGAGCTCCTCCTCATCCTCCTCCTCGTCAGCCTCGTCGTCGCTCCGGGTATCTTCTGCGCCACCTCCGCTAATCACCTTGACGGCAACGCGAACAATCATGGTGAACCAGAAAATCGTAATGCCTTGCAGCAGAAGGAGGGGCGTGAGGAAAGCCCACTTGACCGTCTCGTTGAAGCACACACGCCCTGTCGAGTTGAAGAATGGCTCAATCAGATACGTGAAGCCGGCGGGGGCTTCCAATGGTCCAACCAGGGAGTCGTTCGGTCCAACGAAGCATCCATTGGGCATGATTTCGGGGGTGTGCGCGTAAATGGACCAGCAGACCATGATGTAGAAGACGTGGCGTGCCACAAACCATGACACCATGAAGAGGGCAAAGACATAGTCGCACAGCGTGGTGTAGCCGCAGTACTTGAGACACTTGGCAACCTAGAAAAATTGTTGGGGTCAGCTATCACATCAACGATACCACAGCCTACAACTGAGGGTAGTCGGAAGAAACCGAGAGAGAAAGCCTTACAGGGAGGAACAGATCCACCACGTCCATGATGACCAAGATGAACATTCCAACGCGGGTGTGGTGGTAGCAGTAGCACGACGAAATCAGTGCCGTGGTGATGATGTGGTGGCTAAACATCTGCCAGTGGTCCTTTCGTCGATCCTCAATGTTGATGACAATAATCTGTTGCAGCCAAAACGCCCATTGAGCAATCATGTACCACTTCATGAGGCCACCCATCTCCCGGTTCGGCCAGTCGGTCCACAGCTCCCTCATGTTCAGCCAGGCGGGAGAGTTGTAGTACAGATACTAAATAACGGCCAGTCAGCGACTTTGCGTCCTCTACTTGGGACATGAATGTGTTTCAGAACCACGTACCACGCCCGTTGGCCAAAAGACAAGATAGTACACCAGCAACCAGGCCTGCTCGGTGAATCGGGTCAAGTCCTTTTTCTTGTTGATTTCGAAGAGTCGGCCAAACGGCGCCAGGATGTAGTCCATGGTACCGGCTCGGAGGCCTGTGAAGAGAACAATAAAAAAGGCAATCAAACAGGCATCGTCAGATCCGGCAGCATATTTGCCTGTCTTTGCGTTGTAGTACGAGAGATGGAAGAACTTGGTCGTGTGTACTCTGGCTTTGGGAATGCAGGCGTGGGCCAGGAAAAGAAGAGCGAGCAGGTTGAGTGACAAGCCTAGTTGCAGCAAAGGATCAGCAAGGTTTCATGTTGTGGCTGCTGTCAAAAAGAAGCATATCTATGGCATTATGCCACAATGTTGCGACAGGTACCATTTTTCTTCCGATGAGGGGAGGGGACGTAACAAAGCAGCAAAAAACAAGAACAAGGCAAAAAAACAACGTACCAACCTGGTTCTCGACGAACCAGCGAGCGAGGGGCTTCCAGAGCCCTTCGTCCTTGCGCTTCAGGCGACGGACCAGCACGACATTGCTGCCAGAGGTTTGCATGTACCGCTGCCCGTTGGTGGCCGGTCTCGAGCTCTTGGAGGAGCCGGCGACAGTCTTTTCGTCCGCCACGAAGCCGTGCGAGTCGCCCATGGTGTCGAGAGCTGTTGAGCAAAGCAGCGGTCGTGAACGAGGCACTTGGACTCGGGTTTTGGAAAAAGGGATGAGACTTTGCGGAGGTGCGTCGAGAACTGCTAACGGCCTGGTTAGCACAAGGCAAGACGAGACAAGCAATAATAGTACGAGTGCTAGAAGGTAGTAGCAGCAGCCAAAGGGTGTGGTGGGGGTGGTGGGATGTCTCACTATGGCTGGTGATTGGACCACCTTCTTCGACCTCTTTTTTTTTCAAGGTTCTTTTTTTCCCTCTTGCCCACGGCGTGCGGAGTGGCGCCCCCAAGCTGCAGATTAGCCTAGCTCCCCTAGAAAAGAAGAGCTGCCGAGGAGGAGATGAGATGGAAAAAGCCCTCTGCCAAGCTTCCTGATCAAGGTGGAGAGTCAATTGCTTGCAGATGGAGAGCTGTTCCACTTCGGAGGTTGGAGGGGAAGAGGGATTGGGAGCGTTTAAAGGGCGTATTGAGCCTGGTACACGCAAACTGCGTGGGGACGGGCGGGACAAAGAAAAAATGGAAAAATGGACAAGGGAAAAAAAGAAAAACCTGGAAGAGCAAGCAAGCGGGAAAGGACAGATAGGCGGTGGAGAGCCAGATTCGAGGGATCAGCAGCAAGATGGATGCACTGCTTCAGCATGCGACTCAGTTGGGTGCTAAGCCTCGTACGGGGGCACAGGTACGGCACTGTACAGTGCAGTGCAGTGGAGTTGGGTGTGATGTACGGGCAGCCGGCCGCCGCGGGCATACGGCCGGGAAGAGAGAGATGTGTGTGTGACTGCCAAGGTATCAGGTATGATTGAGTGAGACTAATGGGCGTGTCTTTTATGTTTATTAATAGCTGGCATTACTCAGTTGCAAGTTGTGGGTTTGGTGGTATGCTTGGTATTACATACTACATGTACTTGCTCAACTGCTCTGTTGGATCCTCTCACCTCACATAAGGCAACATAGCATGGATAGACAAGTGCCGTACAGACAGCAAAGCGGCAGCAGCGGCTTGTCAAGTGTCTTGTCTGATCAATACTACCAGACGGTAAAGCCTGCGTCTTGCAGAATGTGAGCAGTCAACTAGGAAACTCGGCTGCCTCCCCCGCGCATATCAAACAGCACGAGATGGATCAATTGCTCTGAGCCCTGGCCCGAGCTTTACAACTCTTGTCTCAAGCCCCGGCTCGAGTGACGTCCCACTCACGGGTATTGATAGAACTCCATAATATGACACGGCACTGGAGAGGGGTTCACGAATAGGTACTCGTACTTATCTTTTCTACATTGTATCAACTTCAAAAGTTCAATGGACGATCTTCAATCTTCTTCTTCTTCTTCTTCTTCCATCATGACTTGCAAGCGGTGAGTGATTGAGGCACACACACATGTACGAGCACCTCTACAGTGTGCATTCGCCCGCATACAGACGTTGCTTGGGCTCAACTAACACACAACCCACAACGGCGCACTTGCGCTACAGTACCCGCTAGCGGCCTAGCAGTCTGCTAAGGTGTGCTGAGGCGCTCGCTTGGGCCCCTGGACCTCAACAAATTGATGCCATTTGATGCACACTCAGGCGGGTGAAGCCATGGGCTGATTCGCTCCCGAGATTAACCTCACCTGCTTGGTGCCAGCCAATGGTGCCAGCCAATGGCGTCAGCCCGAATTCTCCTCTTCTGAAACCTCCCCTCTTTTACCCAATTCGCCTTTTAACCTCACAGCAACAGCAGGGTAGCAATGCGGTAGTTCGTGACGGAATAATCTTGGGAGCGTTGAGTCCCAATCTCTCCAGTCTCTTGCTAACCGCAGGGAGCAGTGCTCCGCATCTCCCCGCCTGTGCGTGCGACTCTGCTTGTACTACCCAAGTGTCATTGCCACCCATTCGTTTAAACAAGAGTCCGAGGTATTACTGCAGTACAGCTTTTCGTCCGAACAGCAAAAAGGTGTGCGCCACGATGGACAGCAATACACGTGGGCCGAGCATAGGCTGTAGGATCTGGACTAAGGGCGACCCTTGCTTGCTCTTGGCCCATCCTACCCAGAGCATGCCAAAGGAGCAGCACTGGTTTCGAGTTGGGATGGATTTAGCAGCACCTACCTGTCCAGGCAAGTTGAGCAGTGGATGGAGGTGTCGTACTATCCAAAGAGAGGATAACGTCAGCTGTCATGGCGCTGCTGAACCTGAAGCCGAGTACGTGTATTATGCAACACTCCATCTCTTCTCTTGTAGTTGAGTATATTTGTTTAATATAGTTATGAAATACTCTGCTACAGATAGTGACCGTTCTCAAGCCATTTAGAAGTAGAGTCCCATCCTCGCAATCCTCTTGACTTCCCCTCATTAAGGTGTTTAACCGATATAAGACCCTGCCGCCTGATAAAGGCCTCGCTAAGGTCTTGTGATTATATTCATAGCAATAGTCTAGTATAACACTATCTAACTGATAGTGCACCCAAAAACGCAAGCAAGGACATCTCAATCGATAGTGTTGGACGAAGAATCTAATCTCAGATCGAGTGGGGGCGGGGATTCAAAGCGTGGCGTCATGAGGAAATTGGTGGACCCTCGACAGAGGCAGCAATCAAGCTTCAAGCTGTATAATTCTCATCAAGGTAAGTTGAACGGGAGTTGATCTTAGGTAGTAATAGCTATATGCAGAGCGCTGGTATCAAGTAAAAGTAGACGTAATAAGGTGCATGTAGCCAAAAACCTAACATGCATGTCGACAGTAACAGCAGTTACTCGTCAAAGAGACATTTTACGCTCACCAGCTGATCGATTTTTCTCAGTCAACCCCAGCCGCAAGTAGACAGGGATCACAGACAAGGCCAATCACGGGAGCGCTTGTCACAACACCCTCTACAGCCGTCCTGTCGCTCGCCAGTTCTAGGCCTGGCTGTCTCTGAACCAAGCCAAACCTGGCCAAGATAGCAACGGCCTCTTGAGCTTGCTGAAAAGAATAAGACTCTTTCCCAGTCGTTGGAGAAGAAGCTCAAACGATCACCTCTTCCAATAAAATGCTCTTCTTTCTGTAACAAGACTACCGCAGGGCCTAACTCTGAAGAGATATTTCATTGAAGTTGTTGTCGAGCAACAGTCTCTTGCTCGGAGCCTCACTTATTCTCGTGCCTGACACAAGCGCCAACAGGCTAAGAGGCGGGGAACATGCACATTCAATATGCCATTGCACAACCGATGAATATTAATACAAAGTCATCTAAAAGCTCTCTTACTGCAAATTTAGCGCTGCCGGACTGGTGCTGCTCCGTAAATGCTCCATACTGTAGTCCCGTCTTGCATGCTCGCGCCAAACAAGGCTCATCTGCCTCTACATTGCTCTGTGCTACTTTGCTTTGTGTTATTGCTTACCTAGTAGGTTGTGCCTGTACTGATGCTGCTAGGTATCTCGAATGGTGGCAACAAGTGCTTTTGGAGAAAACAAAGCTTACTGGAGCTGTCTGAGCTGCTAACACCAAGCGGGAGCTCTCTTGAAAGGATTCGGTAGCAGTTCCTGCACAGCCACACGCCATAATAGGCATCGACCGAGCTCGCCCCGCTCTCCAGCCACGCCGCCCCCTCCTGACCCAGTAATTTATCGTCTACATCATCCTTTCCGCCACAGATCGCCTTTGTCCCTTTGATCTTCACGCTTTTCTTCCACCTCAAGCCCATCAGCAACTCAACCACCACAACAACGCCCTTCTCAAACCTCGCATCCCCGATAGAGAGAAAAGGAAGAGAGAGACTGCGCGAAAACCACATCATGGCGTCCACCGCAAAGTACCAGCCGGCTCCCCAGCAGGAACCCGACGATGACTACACACAAGCTCCGCCCGCGTATGGCACCTCGGCTGCCTCGTCGTCGCGCAACGATCCCGGCCTGTTCGCAGAGCCGCGCAGCAGCGATGACAACATTCCTGATGACTTCAAGGTAAGTGTTGGATGAAACTTCCTCGTGCGCTCCTTTTGATACCAAAATCTGGCATCTGTACCTCTTTAAAGGTCTCCCTGCTGACGTCACTTTAAAACAGTTTGGCGGCTCTGTTGCCGAAGCCACGGTCGATATTCGCAACCAGTTCGTCCGCAAGGTCTACAGCATCCTCACTGTTCAGCTCATCGCCACGGCGGCCTTGAGCTCCATCAGCTTCTTTAGCAATGGATACAAGGCGTGGATCCAAAGCCATCCTGGTCTCGTCTGGGCATCTGTATGTCACTGCTCTCATTCCTATCCTCCTCCAGCGAAACACTAGCTAACAACATCTCCAGCTCTTCGGCGCCATGATCTTCATGGGTCTCACCTACTGGAAGCGCAAATCATACCCGACCAACCTCCTCTTCCTCTCCCTCTTCACCCTCACCGAAGCCTACTCCATCTCCGTCATCGTCTCCTTCTACCAGACCTCCATCGTCCTCAACGCCACCATCCTCACCGCGGGCATCTTCGTCTTCCTCACAGTCTTCGCCTGCCAGTCCAAGTACGACTTCACCTCATGGATGCCCTACCTCTTCGGCGCTCTGTGGGGCCTCGTCCTCTTCGGATTCATGGCCATGTTCCTTCCATATAGCTCTACCGGCGAGCTCGTCTACGGAGGCCTCGCTGCCCTCATCTTCAGCGGATACATCCTCGTCGACACCCAGATGATTATGCGCCACCACCATGTTGAGGAGGAGATTGCCGCCGCAATCAGCCTGTATCTCGACATCATCAACCTTTTCCTCGCCATCCTGCGCATCCTCAACAGCCAGTCTAACAACTAATTTGGCCAAGGGGGAATGAATCGGACTGGTGGATGCTATCACTACTGTGGCACTACTCGTGATTGGTGCAAGAGCTTCGAGATTGTTACATGGGCTTTGCCCTTTCATTTTTCTTTTCCTTTTTTCTTCTTCTTTCGAACTTTTGTAGGATAATGGGATAAAGCGGATGGGACGCGGATAGGACAGTTTGCTTTAGTTTTTTCTTTCTATTGTTTTTCTATGGCTTCTCTTACATGCTTTCCTTGTTTTTCCATGCTTGTCCCCTTTGTTGAAACGCCAACGTACCAACACGAATGGGAAAATATATTAGCTTGTGACAAAGCCGAATTCATGGCCAATCTGGTTCACATTCTCTCGTGACAAAAATCGTAAAGGTTGTGAAAGTATTTGATATCTGCATTAGAAGTCCACTACAGTAGCTAGAAAAAATAAAAAATAGGACAGTTTAAAAAAACAGGGAGACCATTTGACAACAGATGGCTACTGATGCGGCTAAAAAACAGGATATTATTATGCTGAGTAGCCGCATGCTCTCCCACCTTTGCCGATCCGAGGCTTTCTCTCTTCGTTCGGGGTATACGTCGTTTTGGTCCAACGGCATTCCCACCCTCTCCATATATTCCACAGTGAAACTCCCTCCCCTTTGTCAGCCTCCATCGTTCCATCTCCGCATCAACCCATGCGTCACGTTCGCGAGTTGTCGTAGGTTGCAATAAAATAAGTTAAAGAAAAAACAGGGAGAAAATCAAACTCGATTCTGTAACGGCTGGGGGAATGTTCTGATCTCTTTGCTCTTCAGTGTGTAGGAGAGGTAAAACCCAACGCCGGCAGCGATAAATAGACCAACGTCGCAATTTACTTTTATAATGCCGAAGAAAGCCCTAATACGTGATTTGAGATGATTTACTCCTCGCCGCCGTTGATGCTGGTGTCCAGCGCGGGCGATGCCTGGGCCGTCTCGCGCTGCATGCGAGCCTCTATCTCGCGGAGCTGAGACTCGCGTGCCAGCAGCTCCTGTCGCTTCTCGTTGATCTCGCGCTGGACCTTGAGCTCGATCTCGCGGAGCTTCTCCTCCTCTCGTCGGAGCTGTTCCTCCTTGAGGCGGACAGACTGGGAAGCCAGATCCTCGGGGTTCATGGAGGCATCAAGACTTTTCGCACGTTAGTTCACTGTCATGACAAGCAGGATAAAGTGGTATACTTACCCAGAGGCACCGCCATCCACACTCTTAGACAGCTTCTCGGTACGGTAGTTCTCATACAAGAAATCGTGGGTGATTTCCTTCAGGTCAGCCAAGTGGCTGTGGAGGAGGGCTGATCGGATGGCCAAGAAGTCTGAGTGGCGAGGGTTCTCGACCTCGACAACACCCCAGGGGTACTGGCGAGCGCGGACCTTGCGGCCACCGATCTCAACCACATCCTCCGAGCCAACAATGGCAAAGGGCATGAGTCCTCTAAGTTCTGCGTTCTCCTCGACGGTATCCTCGTCATCTTCCTCAATGTCGTAGGGGAAGTTGTAGACGGGGATTCTGTAGTGCTCAATGTCCTCCATGACCAGCTTCTTTGACTCGGCAAGCTCCTGGGGGGTCAGGGTGTCGGCTCGGCCAATAACGGGGATGACGTTGACACGCGGTGCAAGGCGCTTCATCAGTTCGATATCCAGCTCTCGGAGGCTTGTGGAAACGCGTTAGTACCAAAGGAGTAACTCGATGGGCAGGAGAAGGAGGCTTACCCGTGGCCGGTAGGGGTGATGAAGTAAAGCATGGCGTGCACACGGTTGTCCCTGAAGCGAGGATTACGCTTGATACGAGACTCCTCGGCCAAGATGTCGTCATATTGTCTCTCGAGGTAGCCGACGATTTCTGAGAAGCTATACAAGGCAGTTTAGCATGCGACAGGGCACAGACGAAGGAGCAGTCAATGCGGGGCTAACCTGGCCTCGTTGTCAATCTGGTCGCCAAATCCGGGGGTGTCGACAATGGTCAGCGAAATTCGGGTGCCTTCCTCGTCGAGTTCAAGCTCTAATCAGGTGGTGAGTGGTTGTCAAATGACGGATTGGGGCGTTTGCGGCTCGTCATCACGTACCAACGGTAAGGGGCTTGATCTTGACGCCCTCCTCAATGTGCGCGTTGGTAGCATCATCGGCTTCCTTGTGCTCGAGGACAGACTTGCCGCAGAGGGTGTTGACAAAGGTGGTTCGGCCTGCAGCGACAATTGTGAGTCTCGAGTTCGTATTTGGGTTGGAATTGTAGCGCAGTTGGAGAGGGAAGCGGCATACCAGTTCCAGAAGCACCACACACCATCAGGCAGAACTGAATGCCTTTCTTGACATTCTTCTTCCGGCGGATAACCTTCTGCACAGTCCAGAACAGTTAGTTTTGACTCGCGTTTCAAACATGACAGGGCGTGGCTAGGGGGGCCAGAAAATCCAGAGGGAAACGCCATGTTTTGGGAGTCGTGCATCGTCGTTGTCGAATTGACACGTCCCAGAGAAGTGCGGGAAACGGAGGGGGCACGTACGGAGGACATCATGGAAGGCGACTGGTATGAGGATTAGATTAGCCTTAAAAACGGCGGGAGAGGGTGTGTGAGCAGCTGAAGCGAGGAGACAAAGACAAAAGACAGAATTCGGTCAAGACGAAGCTCTTGATGGAGGAGAAAAGAATTGAGTCGCGGTGATAAGAGGCCAGGAGAAGTTTGGGTCGGGTGCTACAGTAAAGGAGAAGTAGGCGTCGTACTGGCAATTTGCTTCTTTCAGGGGCCACCAGCGCCAGCCTATGCCTAGAAGAGCCAGACCGCCCCTGCCCCGGCTGTAGCTCCCCCTAAGTGAACCTGGTGCTACTCTTTGGAGCTAAGCTAAATCATGCAATCCCAAAACGCCTGGTACCTGCAACGGATCAATTGTTTGCTGCAGTGTCCGTGCGTGCATCTCAATTGCAGAGGTACTGCGACTGGAGACTGATTTGCACCGGAAATTCGTCGGCAAACACAAACACAGTGCTGCATGTACCTAAGGTTATTTTCGTTTGACCCTCCAGCCAGTGAAGCAGAGCAGCAAATACGAGCTTGGTGGCACCTCGAGTGAAGGTGATGAACGCTCCAGGTCCATATAGTCTAAGCCCGCGACTGTGTCCTAGAATGTGACGAGGCCGATTTCTGGGGAAGCATCCATCAGTAAGTAACAAAAGAAGAAGCTACCCCTCATTTATATAAACTTGAACCCAAGATTCTGCCTTGCTACAAGTCCTACGAGTATATGATGATTCCCCAAATCCCTGTCCATTTATAGTAGCCATTGTCCAATCTGACGTGCTGCACTTTGTTCTTACGACGTGTACTTTTCTTGAGCCTCGTATCACAACTGCAGCACTGTACCCAATCATGATTTCAAGTAGAGATATACAACCTTGGGTACCTATTAATAGGTGGTCATATTGAATGCCACTGGGCAGTTGCATTAGTACTCCCTCACGCTACAGTAAGAACTTGTAGCCGGTACTCAATGTTGACTCTCGTTCTTCGAACGTTTGCTCTTATCACCATCTTTTTTTAGTCTCGAGATATCATTCACTATCAAACATTGTAGAACGCGGGATTCTGCATTGCCAACTTGGAGGTCAGCTAACTTGGGTACATATACATCAATAGCAAGTCCCCCCAAGTAATCATGACATCCTGCTATCTAAATGCATATTCACCGAGCCCGCGCGCATGCTGACGGCAGATACCAGACGGCAGGTTATCAAGGTACATGAGATATAGAGTAGAGCAAAGACTCCAATGACTGCAAGGTGCAGAGTGCATCGCATGTCGGCCTCAGTTGCCCTCGCATCTGATTCTCCCAGAAACGTTGATAGGGGCAACCGAGTTATAGCGCTGTCCCGCTACAAGGCAGCGGCCCCACGGCAAGCATGAGGCACTGGATACTGGGTCCCTCCGCATTAAAGCGCCACCTGTTTAAAGCAACCACGGCCCTGTATCTTCCTATTTTTGTCCACTACAGTGACCAGTGCCCAAACACGGAATTGACACATGTCAATCCAGCGTATTGCAACGTTGAACCTTTTGGATCAAATCATCCATCAAATCATCAACTATCATCGTGCTATAAATGAAGCTCACCGGCTCAGAATTCGAAACATCGCGTCCTCTGTTACATATTAATTCACCCCCTTGCTCTCTTTTGTTTGCTGGTGTCCAGAAACCCCATGATCACTGTGCCAAAACGGGATAGCTCTCGGGACCCAGTCGCAGCCCACAGATTACCGAGCATCGCCATCAACATCTAGACATCAATAGTCGCTACGCTCATCGCAATCGCCTCTACTTTTATTCAAGGCCAGACACTGGGCGCCGCTTCTTTTCTTGGACCTTTGTTGATACTAGAACCCATCTCGGCGCCTCATTTAGTCTTCTTGATTCCATCTCTGCTTTCCTGCTGGGCTCGGTGTGAAGCCGCCTCGCCGCCATGAATGTACGGCCACCTATAGAGTCGTCGTCTCCCACGGCGGTCTTGTCCGTGGCGTTCAACAAAGACTCGAGCTGCTTTTCCGTGGGCTTGGAATCAGGGATATGTGGTAGGTATCCCGTGAGAGATTGCTCGACGAAGCTCGTGGCAGCTGGCTAATAACGAGTGTGCTCATCATAGTCTTTCATACTAAGTCATGTCTGCTCAAGGCATCAAGAGGTTAGTTCTTCATTTCACATCTCGATATATGCTAGTAACGGGCATGGTAGCTGACATCTAGTAGACTTTAACGGTGGCATCGGCCTTGTCCGAATGATGGGAACAACAAATTACCTCGCCCTGGCTGGCGGCGGGAAATCACCCAAGTTCGCCATCAACAAGGTACTCTTGTTTACCCTGGACCCATGATGGACAAATTATTGATTCATGTATATCTAGGCTATTATATGGGACGACATGAAGGGCAAAGTTGCCTTGGAAATCTCAGCCCTTACTCCCATTCGCGGCATGCAGCTAAGTAGAGAACGCATCGTCGTGGTCCTCCAGAACAGCGTCCGCGTTTACTCGTTCGCCAAACCTCCCGAGCTGCTTCATGTATACGAGACGGCCGACAATTTGCTCGGCCTATGTTGTCTCTCCGACAAGAAGCTTGCGTTTCCGGGCCGCACAACAGGACAGATCCAGATCGTCGAGCTTGCCACTGGTAATGTCAGTATCATCCCGGCTCACTCATCTGCCCTCAAGGCCATCCAGTTAAGCACCGATGGAGAATTACTGGCAAGTGCCAGCGAGACGGGAACACTCATTCGTGTATATGCGACTAGCAGCTGTGCCAGACTAGCAGAGCTCCGTAGAGGCATCGATCCGGCAACCATCTATTCCCTGGCCTTCTCGCCATCTGGATCACTGCTGGCCTGTACCTCTGACAAGTCCACGCTTCACATCTTCGATGTGCCTAACCCTAAGCGGCCGAGTGCTCATCGTAGTCCACAGCCTGGCGGTGCGGCTCAGGAGGCGGATGTTGGCAAATGGGGCATCCTAAGCAAAATCCCACTTATGCCGCGAGTCTTTTCCGATGTCTATTCGTTTACTTCTGCACCCTTTGAAGCTGGAAACGAGTCCATGATTGGCGGCATCTCGTTTTCCGAGGGCACCGTTCTTGGCACGACAAGACCACCCAAAGGCGTCATTGGATGGATCAGCGAGGACAGCCTTGCGGTTATTGGCGCAGGCCAGGACGCGAGGTGGGAGAAGTTTACACTAGTTGACGGCGAGGACGGAAAGCGTCACTGCGTTCGTGAGGGCTGGAAGCGATATCTGGGAAACTCGTCATGAGGGATAAGAGGGATAACAAAGGGACTATACAGGGAAGATGATTCAATTCAGATGCAGCGAGGGCTTTTGGGCGTTTTTTGGGTGGTTAATGCTGTTTAAACGAAGATGGGGGAATAATTCTATTTGGGTATTCATAGCTTTTTGGACCTGGTACTAATTCTGACGACGCCGAGGAGATCGGCTTCTACTCTTGCGCTGCGACCTTCTCCTACCATCGTCGTCGTCGTCGTCTTCTTCTCTCCGCCTCCTGTGTCTCTCGCGGTCATCGTCTCTTCTATGGGACCTCCTGTCGTCTTCGGGCTTCTTCTCCCGCCGTCTTTCCCGATCCCGTTCCCGTGAGCCTTCTCGGGGTGAATCTCTGTGTTCTCTGTGCCTCCTGTGACGCTCTCTGGAGTCGTCTCGGTGTCGATATCGTCTTGACTCGCCATCTGACGGCCGCTTTTCTTTCTCCCCCGAAGCTTCATCTCTCCGTGATTTTTCGCGCCGGCCATCGTCTTCCTTATCTCGTCTTGACTTGTGATGCCTGTGATGCCTATGACTGTCCGGCTTCTCTTTCCTGTCAGCTCTTCGCCGGGCCTCCTCCACCTCTTTCTTCTTCTCGTCAATCAAGAATCCCTTCATGGGATCATCGTCATCGTGATCTCTCATTAAAAGAGCCAGCTCTCTCTCCTCGGGCAGCATTGGTCTCTGGATCTCTTCCGGAACACTATCATCGTCGGACACGGCCTTGCCTTCCCTGCGCTGAATATCCTCCCATCCAATTTTGAATTCATCTTGGTCTTCGTCGTCTCGCGCTTGGTATCGGGCGTGGTCAACACGCAGTAATCTCCCGCCAATTTCGGCGCCGCCTAGATTATCCACTGCGAGGTCGGTGCTCCTTTGGTCTTCGTATTTCATCCAGCCGAAGCCCTTTGATTTGCCCGTCTCCTTGTCGCGCACGAGTTTTAGGAAGACTGGTTCGCCGAATTGGGAGAATATTGTGATGATATCTCCTTCGGAGAGTTCGTATGGGAGGCCGCCAAAGTAGACAAAGGCGGTGTCACGGTAGTCGACATGCCAGGACGCGTCTGGTGAACTACGGCAGGTCAGCTCTGCGTTTTGTCGCCAGTTAAAGATTGTTAAAGCATGTGGTATGACTTACATTCCGTTTTCGATTTCTTTTTTGTTTAGCGCCTGGATGGCGCGTATTTGGTTCATGTTGCTCTGTTCAGATGGCGGATCTGGCTGAGAGGCAGAGTCTGTGCTGTCTTTTCGAGATGCGAATCTTGAAGATGATGCAAGGCTGAGCAGCTGCTTCAATAATTCATACAAGGCTGCTCACTGTATGGCCACTGAGCTCCGTGCAGTTTAGTGACCAGCTACCCACTAAGAGCTCCCACAGCACTAGCCGACGATTACCCACGACACCCCCAATGTAGTGACCCTTGTTCCAATCGGGTTGATGAAGGAAACCTATGCTTCCATTGTAGCTATCGGGAAATATCTCGCTCCCAAGGCCTATGGTTTCGCAATCCTAATCCTCAGATCACAGCTTGACGGACGACAATAACGGCGACCCTCCCGCAGGCGCAGTGCCTCTTCCCGCCACGTCGCATCGTTGTTGGCATCTTGACCAAGATGCTCCGCTATCCCTAGGACCTTCTATCATCCCACCTTAATACAGCTACGACTCGAAGCGCGCAGCTTTCCCCCCTATAATAACCTGGCGACTACATCAACGCGTGCGTTTCGGACGATTACAACTTATTTTCAAGAGCATTTCTGGTTTTAGCGACGCTGCCACCTCGGAGGTGCGGAGACGGCGACCATGGCAAACAGGATATCCCAATATACCATGACATCAAGGGACGGCGACAGTCAAAATGGCGAGCCCAAGAGGAACTTGTGGACTTCAATGCTAGAGTCAGTGGCCAGCGGCAAGAGATTACCGGAAAAGAACCTTTTGGTCTTGGGTATGGAGGCATCCTCGTGACTGGAACATTTCCACCTTGTCGGCGGGATTCACTGACCGTTCCCCTTCAGGAGGCACTCCGGAATCGCAACGGGAGTTTCTGGACTCGCTGTCAGGATCCGAACCGAGGCGCAACTTTGACCGGCAAAAGATTCCCCCGATTGCAAACAACTACGCCCTGGGTTATACTTATTATGATGTCCTCGACGCGGATCAAGATGGTTAGCAACCCCTCGAAGCCTTGGAGCGGCGGCATTGGTATTGGTGACTGACTGGTACAAATAGACACACTTGCTCGAGTTTCTCTCTATCTTCTTTCTCAACCCTCGGGCGAGTTTTCTTCGCTCATCGCCCCTTTGCTAACGCCCGAGACGATACCAAACACCGCACTGGTAATACTGTTAGACTGGTCGCACCCGCATTTGTGGCTGCGTCAAATCTGGACATGGCTGCAGGTGTTCCAGGAAGTTTTAGAGCATCTGAGCAGAGATGTGCAAACCGAGATGGAAGAGGTCATGAACAATTGGAAAGAGAGGGGAAGGGGAGGCTCGTCGGTCAACCTGGATGGCACTCCATCCGCCACCGTCGCCAATGGTGATAGCAATGCCGGCTCACTACCGCTTGGGCCGGGCGAATGGACGGAGCCTCTTGGGCTGCCATTGTGTGTTGTGTGTCAAAACGTGAGTTTGATTTTATAATGTGCTTTGCGCTCTCACGATTTACTGACATATGTTAGTCGCAAAAAATCGACTTTCTAGAGAAGAGCAAAGGGTGGAAAGAACCGGACTTTGACGGAGTGTTACAGAATTTGCGAACAGTCCTGCTGAGACGTAAGACCATTCTCTTTGCTTTTAAATGTGATTCTGCAGCAGCTAACCATGGCTTAGACGGCGCTTCACTCATATACACATCACAAAGCACCGCATCTCAACTCCCCATTCTTATACACTCAACTCTCGGCATCACCTCTCTTTTGAAACGCCAACCCCTGAAGCACAACGTCATCGACAGAGATAAGATTGTCGTTCCCCCGAACTGGGATTCTTGGGGCAAGATTAGAGTTCTGGGTGGCTCGTTCGACACGGAAAAGGTGTCACAGTACTGGTCCGAGGACATCAAGATTCCCCTCGGAGCCCCTCCTCCAACCCTAGCCCTGCCCGACCCCGAAGACGACGATGACGACGGCTCAAACCAACTGCCTCAAGTTGAGAGCGCCATTGCACTCTACGAAGACTGGTGCAGAGATCCGAATAGTGGAGGACTCGCCCTCGTGGAGAATGCCATGAACGACGGCACGGAAGTGGCTGTTGAAAGTGAAGACACGCAGGATTTCCTTGAACGACAGCTCAAGATTTTGGAGGCGTACAAGTCAAAAGCACCGGAGAAGTCGACGGACAGTGCCGTCTCTAGCTCGACGAGGAGACTCGATTACGATGAGAAGACTGTCAATGAGCATATCGGTCCCGTGCAGTTCAATATGGGCGGCATTCAAGTAGATGCTGACGATATGCTGCAGCGCCTTAAGGTATGGTTCATCCCCTTTAACCAAGAAAGAGAACAAGTCGTAGCTAACATCCTGCACAGGACCGCAATGCACACATCGCAGCTGACGTTCCCTCCGCCGAGCCAGAAGGCGCAGTCAGTAACATAGCCAAGGATTTTGACAATGAACAGCTACACGATTTCTTCTCGGGCCTGATGAACAAAACAGCCCGCTGATGGGGGACGACGCTGATGAGTGGTAGTGGTATCCTTGATGGAGGTGTTTGTTGTGGGGGGTTGATGTGTTTCGAACTGACTGGATGAGAATTATCGTCTATTCTGATTAAGCAGGCGGCAGTTAGTTTTCTATGAGCGAGCATTTGGGAGACGATTAGGGAAATGAAGTATGGCTTATGTGTAGTTCTTTTTTTCATCCGGGGGGAAGGGGAGGGGGCTTGGAAAATTAATTGGTCAAGGGAGGATATAATCCGGGGAGGGTAACAAACTCAGGGGTGTTTGGTTGGGGCGTGTGAGGAGGCATCCATCCGCTTGTAGAATAGATACCCTTGATGAAGATGAAAAAAAAGGACATGAAATCACACTTTGTCAGATGACGTGTTTGTATGCAGCCAGAGGTATACACATACGTAAGGTACACATTCATGAGTGTTCTGGTGACAAGACAAAAAAAAAGATAATCTCTATATATGACGGTGGTTCCCTAAACCTCTCCTTTCCCTTCGAGCCAGAAAAGCAAGACCATTCAAGCCAGCCCTTTCAACCCACAAAAAAGAAAACTCTCCAAGGGGAAAATAACTAAGTGGAAAAGGCCATAAATATAAAAACTCCCCAACCCAGTCCGAAATTCCATTTCCCGAAACCACACTTTTTGAAACAAACGAAAAAAAGGGATTTTACGCCTTTTGCCTCGTCGTTTTGTACCTCACATCCACAGTCTTGAGTTCCAATCCCAAACCCAATCTCGCCACTACAACACCTCCCAGCAGGCCCGGGAACAGCCACGGGTGCTGCAGCATCTCTGCCTCAAAGGCATTGATGGTTTCCCGCGCGAAGCCGGTGAATTTCTCGTCTCCCAGAAGCTCGCCGAGTCGGAACAGGTTGGAGACTGAAACGCCGTTGGTGGAAGGGAGGGATGTGTCCATGCCGTCTTTGAGACGGAGGATGGTGTGAGGAGAAGACTGGGTGGTCGAGTAGAAGGCTCCAGCGGTATCGTAGAAGAGGGCGGTTTGGGATTCTTAAGAGGAAAAGTCAGTAAATGAGATTGCTTATTGGGAGTGATTATGTGTAAAACAAAAGGAGAAAGGAACAACTTACTCTGTAGGTTGTCGGCGAATTCAACATAGCTTTCGTCCCCTGTAGCATCAAAGAGGTCCAAAACACCATGAATTAGGTACGCATAGTCGTCCGCAAAGCCCTCAGTGTCCCGTCCGTCGCTCCATATCCGGTATAAGGTTTTATTCTTCTCATCCCACAGCTTCTCCTTGATGAAGGCTACGCACGCCTTGGCCGCGCTCATATACTTTTTGCTATTCTCCGGGTTTAGCACCCTAAGAGATGTTGCCGTCCGAGCCAAAGCGGATACTACTAATCCGTTCCATCCAGTGACAATTTTGTCATCCACATCGGGGTGTGGCCGCTCTTTCTCTCGCCTCTTCTTAAGAGCCTCCCTAGCGGTCTGAATGTTCTTCTTCACCGTTGCGACGGGAACATTGAACTGCTTGCTCAGCTCATCGGGCGTTTTCCTGATCCTCAAGATGTTTTGGTTAATAAAGTCATCGTTCGGGTCGTGATCTTCGTCCACGTTTCCGTCTTCCTGCACATCCCAATAGGCCTCAACCATGGGACTAATATGGCTATCATCAGCGTTGACTACGGAAGCAAACTCGCGCCGCGTCCATAGATAGTACGCTCCCTCTCTCTTGTCGCCGTCTCCCCTCTTCGCGTACGAGTCGGCAGCCTCGGATGAGGCAAAGCCACCGTTCGGAAGAGCAATGGGCGGGGATGTTAGATACTCTGCAAGTTCAACAACGACGTCGTAAAATTCACTGTCCTCCATCCCACCACTCTGTTTCCACGCCTCCAGGTACAGCTGGAGAAGCGATGCATTATCGACGACCATCTTTTCAAAGTTAGGAATGCTCCAATCGGGTGTCACGGAGCACCGGGCAAATCCAGTGGCCCCAATGTGGTCATGAAGCGCCCCATCACGAATCTTGCGCAGGGTATCCAGAGCCATGTCCAGCGCATGTTTACACTCGGCCTCGCCAACAACATCCTGTACCGGAGAGGGAAAGTTGACCAGGTTCAACAAGAAGGCCAGCTTGGGAGGCGTCAGGAATTTCGGAGCCAGACCAAACCCCCCATATACTGGATCAAAGGTTCCGGCGATGTGCGTATAAGCCTCTTCGAGTTGATCGAGGTCCAGTTCACTAGACACGGCCGTGCTGTCGCTCACTCTGGCAGCGGGCTGGTTGGGCACTGGAGCACCCCATCCAGCGGGAGCTATCGGCTGTGGAGCCGTAATGCTTCGTTTCCCAAGTGTGCCCTCGGCCGCAAATTCACGCAGTTGGCCAATGACCTCGGTTGCCTCTTTGCGGCATCTGGCCTGCTGATCCTTCCAGATGTTGCGCACTTTTTTCAGGATCACCAGGAAATCCAGGGGCTCGTCGCCGTGGTCCTCCGTAGCCCTTCTTGCCACACTGGGCCCGGGCCAATACGTGCCTCCGAAGACGGGCTCCAGTTCTGGGGTGAGAAAGAGGTTGAGCGGCCAGCCTCCAGAGTTGCTCACGGCCTGGACGTAGTTCATGTAGATGGTGTCGATATCGGGGCGTACTTCGCGGTCAACGATGATGGGAACAAAGGAGTGGTTCAGGACGGCAGCGCAATCGGAATTCGAAAAGGACTCGAGGGCCATGAGGCGAGAGACTGGGACAGAGTCAGCGAAATCCAACGGGCTCTGGAGACGAACTCACAGTGGCAAGCCCTGTATCCAATGTGTAGGAAGATGAGCTTGTTCTCCCTCCTCGCCCTCTCGACGGCTTCGTTGTCGAGCAGTTGCCAGGCCACGAGACTGTCTGCATAGGCCTTGATAAACGGCGACTTGCCGTCCTTTGCGCGGTTCTCGAGAGGAAGCAGCTGGGCTTCTATGCTGCTGCTGCTGCTGTCGCCTCTGTCCGATGGTGGCGAGGACTTCATGGCAACGGCAGAGGCCGTCAACTCGGAGACGACCATGGTGAAGTCGAGATTCTTGTTGTAGGTTGTTCGATGGATCCGTCAGCTCCCCCGCCAAATACTAGAAGTTGCTTATTTCGTCACCAGCCGAAGATTAAGAGCAACGGCGTTGATATTCTATGCCGGACAGAGTGTTAGTTAGTGACGTTGCGGCTCTTGACGCTTCACATCACATGCATGAGAGAAGCAGGTGGCCGTACCTTGGCAGATAAGGCGTTGCGTCTTATCGCGTGTTAATCGGAAAAGACTGGAGGAGTCGCAAATGTTCGGGAATCGGGAGACGACGGTGTAACCAAAAAGCTAGGTCAAGTGCAGTGCTGTGGGCAATGACGGAACAATAGGTGGCTGCTGTAGCTTAGGCTGGTCGCTAAAAGTTGAATAGAAAAGAGCTGGGCGAATAACCCCGCCGAGGGGCTGACAAGTTTGGACGGCTTGGATACCCTAGACCAAATCCGGGAGAAGTGATGCGACGGACGAAGTTGAGCGCGTATCTGTAGATGGGATGAAGCTGCACGGTTTGATACTAGTAGTTTCGAGATGAAGTTGGATCGTTGTTGAGATGTGGAATTGTGGAAGCAATATCTCGTGGGTGTAATGTGTTGAGAAAGATGGCGTTGGCCTAAGTTGACGATTTCTCTGTAAGTTCGTCTCGCTGCCTTTCCACTGTTGAAGTTTTCATATGGGAGCTGAGAGCTACGGTATGAAGGCTAAAAATATATACCTTGACTGACTGGGATTGGATGGACTATTGGATTCTCTGTATATTGACGTTCCATTGGAGATGCCGTTTTCGGATGCGACTGCAGTAGTCCTACATGCTCTTGTCAAACGCCGTTGAACCTTGCGCCAGCTTAGCTTATGGCGGCTGAATATGGAACTTGAGTGGTCGTGAGGCTCTGCGCTGCCTGCTTTCTGTTGTTGGTGGAATATGTCTGTGACAGACTGTTTCGCATTTGTGATGTGATAATGCACACTTTGGGGTTTCACAGCGCCGTTGCTTGACTGCACAAGGCGTCTCGGCGTGACTCAAAGAAAGACATTGAAGCCTGGGATTTAATGTTTCGATGATTGTGAGTAACACCACCAGTTCGTTGCGCCGTGACATCATCGGTGATGGCACAAGATAAGATTTGGAGGATCACGGCATACCTAGTAGTACAATTATCTTGACAGCACAACTGTTCTATGCTGATGCGTCGTTGTGAATAAAATAGTATAGATACTCTGAGAGGAGATACAGATACTATATATCTGTGCTAATGCAGGTATCTGGTTATATCGACGTTATGGAAACCCAACACATTTGACGATCACAGCTCCAAGCGCAACTTCTTATCAAAGGCATGTCGCAGTGGCTGCAGCGCCTCCACGCGACCGACCACAGCGAACTCGCCTCACTAGCACAACGCAACGCCCCTGACGGCAATGGCCAGCAGGCACAGTCAGGCGTTCCTACAGCGCATGTGGGAGTGATGGAGGGGCTGCCTGGCGCTAATGCAGCCTTGACTCGGCACGCTGAGCCGCGTAACTTTTACGGCGTCTCGGAGCTTGTCTTCTGATTCTGAGCTCCATGTCCAGTCCATCCATGCCATGACCACGGTACAGCCACAACCAAGCTTCATCTTCGACTTTCTTCCATTCTATCCTTCTTCCTCCCATCTTCGATTCTCTCCCTATCGTAGCTCAACCTGCGTCCGCATTTACCTCGGCGATATGGCAGAGCCGCAGTACACAGTCTTCATCAGGGTCCCCATCCCTCGTCGGGGCTTCGTTGATCCACCTGCCGTACGTTGATGTGCCCATCCATGTCTCCCTCTATCATATTATAGCGCCATCTGCAGCAGTGACAACATCGACCTGCTAACATTGAACACCCGCCTAGGTCAGTTGGGATACCGCCAAAGACGATGCTTTGTGGAAGATTCTCTCTCAGCACGGCGAAATAGACTGTATGATGCGACCCTCTGCAGAAACTGATGGACGAAAGAGCTTGAATTGCTAACAGATGCGCAGGGAGCCTAGTGTATGCGACACCAGATGCCCTGCCGATCCATTCCCCTGAGCTGTCGACTGACCATTTACATCTCCAGAGCCGACCGATTCGAAGTCCCCGTCGAGTTTCTAGTCCAGCAGGTGGCCTACCTGAACGAACGACATCAATCACATACTCTTGCTCAAGTTCGAAAAGCTGCGGCCGCGGCCAAAGGCTCAGCGGCGCAGTCACCCGTACCTGGAGCCGATCTAGCTGGTCCAGGACATCTGAGGACGCCGTCAGCCCTGTCTATCCGTCGCGATGTGTCCATGCTACGGAATGAGAGCGGCACCGCTGGGCCTGCCATGAATGCGCCGGCTCGCCCGGCCATGTCTCGCAACACCTCGGCGACGACGACAGTTATGAGGGATGGCAGCGGCGCTTCTCCTAGGATCGGCAACAGACCCAACCCTCGAGGCGCTGGGCAATCTGGGGGGATACGACTATCATCGCTGCCGACGCCATCGCCAGCGCCGACGCCAAGATCACCCAAGCTACCCGGGGCTGAGATCAACAGGATGGATTCACCTGGCCCGGCCGAGACGAGCTCGACAACCTCCTCATCCGACGATGAATCGCTGCCGGTTCAGTCTCGCATCATCCGTCGACCACCGCGACCTCAACAACAAGATTCATCCCTTGGCTATCATGCGGATGATGATGATGAGTCGGAACCTGCGTTTCAACCGCGGAATGCGCCGTCTGCTGACGCATCGGCTCACGACCTGTCGTCTACATTGAAGTTGAGGAATCAAGAGGGCCGCAATCCACCGAGGCGGACTCCAAAGCCATTTGCAAAGGAACTCAACCACTCGCAGACCTCCGACTCATCAGCGAGCTCCCCTGCCATGGTGTCGCGGCCAGGCAAGTCGCGAGAGCGCAACAGCGCTGGCCCCTCGTCTCCTCGCCGCAACACAGAGACCCGGAGCTCTCAAGAAAATAGCGAGGGCACGCCTAGCATCAGCAGCAGCTTTAGCGACTTGGACGGTATAGTTTTCTAAGATGTTGAGACATTGTTGTACATTTCATTTGCTGATATGCTTATTGATACAGATGCATCAGTTACGCGCTCTGCCATGGAGGAAGTTCTGGCTAGTCGAATGGGGAGCACAAGTCGCTTTGGCTTTTCATTTCGACGCTGATTGAAGCTAGAATATTCTAACGTTATTTATACCTTCTGCTTGGCTTCTTCTAAATGATTAATTTGCAAATGATTTTTAATCTGGGCGGCGGTTTGGCGTTATATGGTTGAAAGATGGAAACTTGACGACCTTTTAATGACATATATTGACAGATACAGTTTGGTTCACTCGCAGCAATGCAGCGAACTATTTTGAGACACTAGGACTTTTCTTAATTATCTACGGAGCTCTATATATTTTCCTAAGTAGAGTAGCTAAGATACTTTTTATTCAACTTGTGCTGCTGTTGGAGATTAATACCTCCAGTTTCAACCTAATAGATCTTTATGCTGTCCTTTGAGGCATGTTTGCCCACCAGATAACTTTTCAATTGCTACTCGTGCCTCTCCATTCTTTAATACCTGGAGCCCGCACATATTCAGTGCCAATGTTGCGGTCGGGGTTGCATTAGTAACCCAGCTGCGAGCACATATCTTCGCTCTTACCGGCGGATGCGTGCAGCTGGCATGCGGATATTCGCATCGAGGGCTTCGAGGATTTCTACATGCTTCCAGTGCGTTTGCAAGCTACATAGTGTTGGGGGAGATATCTCTCTCTATCAACACGCCGCTTATCTCCTCCTCTTTTAAGCATTGTGGTGGCTCCCAACTTCCACATCTTTTATATCTCCATCAACAATAGAGCACCAAAGAACTTTCTTCTCTCCTCCATCAAACAGATAGAAGAACAAAAATATTCTCGTCATTCTCGTCATGTTTCGTCGTCTGTGGTCGGGCTTCCCAAAGGATGCCTCTTTTCCGTCGGATCTCAAAGGACTCGGGTTTGTCTCTTCTTGTTTTCTACTTCCTTTTCTTTGATGTACGGAGCTTGCTTATTTCTAACCTGCTATCTGCCTTGAAATAGATACTTCATCAATGATCAAGATGAAATCAGGTCCATCGAAGATCCCGACAATTACTTCAAGTTCTTTATTGACAAAAATCCTCGGATTTGCGCCCGTCAGCGATTCGCATTCAACCGTGAGGAGGAACCACACATTAGACAACAAGGCTCTCCACTCCATATAACTGACAGATAAATCACAGATGCCTTGGAATCCGTTATTCACGAACGTCTAGAGAATGAAGGCCTACAGAAAATCTTCCTCCCCCTAGGAACATCAACCGCCGAGCCTCACATGCCCATCTTCACCACCCGAAATCTCGATACCAAATCTCGTATCGTCGTCATATTCGGCGAACCTACGCAAGAGCTTGGTCTCGTGGCCGGTCGTGTCGCCAATGGAGCTGGAGGCATCAATGAAGGAAGCATGGTCTCTGTGGTTCGTGCTCTTGCATCGCAGCGTTCGTCTTCAGATGATACCTCTCCGCCAGGTGTCGTGCTGGCAAATATGGGCCAGACGTACTTCTGGCCTCAGGGAAAGCGTGCGATTACGGTGCTTGCGAGCTCTTTCTTGCCGCTGCCTAGTTTGTTGCATAAAGGTGTACGACATGTGCCGGCGCTGAACGACATTCCCGGCAATGAGGATCCAGTGAAGCATGTCAAGTACATGTTTGATGAGGTACTTCGCTCCATGGCAAATGACAAGGCATTGTTGGATGTTGTAGCTATTGGAGATAGCTGTGAAATTGTCGAAAGGTTCTTAGATGGTCAAGAAGCTTGGGATACTTGGGGCAAGAGGCTCAATTCCCTAACCCTGTTGGGCCCAGTATGCGAAGCGGAAGGTTTGACAAACGGACCCTTCAAAGACTTTATGGCAAAGGTTAGACTCTGACTCCCATCTTATCGATCGTAAGATTCTGTTGTTCCACTAACATGGCACATTTAGCGAGCCCGTGGCTATCTTGTTTGCCCAGAGCCACTCGGTACTCCTTTGGCTCCCCCTGAAGGTAATTCAGAGCTCAGCATTCCGCCCCTGGGGTTTCCTTGCGTATCTTCGTCCGAGCCAATGTACGCCGAAACTATTCTGATTCGAGCACGATCTCATATCGCTTCGCATATCCAAGACGTGGCTATGGATCTAGGTTATGAGAATCCCGCTATCACGCCGATCGATTGTCCGCCACCTGCGATGACTGAGCAGCACTGGGATGATTTGCCCGAGGAGCATAAGCCTGAGGTAACCAAGGTTGAACCGGTGGAGTTCAAAGCGCAAGTCAAGCAGGCTAAGCGCTGGAGAAAGTTTCAGGAGACTGGACAGGCACCGGAGACAGATTCCGAGTCGGAGTCGGAGGTCTAATAGACGAATGTTGTTTTTGCTGGAAACATCGGCCTGGGAATTTGATGGCCTCGACATAGTTTCACAATCTGGTAGGCGGACTTTAGAACGGACGTCGTCTTAGAGATCAAGGAAAAGCAATTCTTTGCCATATCCACTGGCGTATACTAATACATGAGATGTGCAACGTCCCCTATCGGACAATGCGTTTTGATACAACGGGGTAAATAACCAACCAATAACTAGAGCCTATGTAATACATTTATACCTTGAAAAACGACACAATGCCGGGCTTTGGCGCCTGAACATCCTCCAACAACTCCCGTGTCCGCTTGACGCGGTCTTGAATCACTACTTCCTCAGCTTCCCAGCGGCCCTCTGTCGCTTGTGACGGTCCGCTCCAGAAAGAGAACATGGATGTCTGAGATCCAGTCGCCTTCTTTTCCTTCTCTTCCTTTGCCAATCTTGATACCATGATGGACCAGTTGCCCAATCCAGTGGACAGACAGTTTCTGCACGTTGATTTCGTCTCACGGGCGTCCTGGGGTAATTTAGAATCTCGGAGTTGCTCCTCTGCCAAGTCCACTCCGTCTCTGGTCCATGCCAAGCCCTCATCTCTCGATCCTGTAGCGTAGAGAATCTCTCCGATGTAAAGATTTAGAGCGGCTTCCTGGCAGCGTTCTAGGGTGCTTCGCCAGGGAGGCTGTCTTCCGTCGGGGGGAGGTCGAGGATAGTCTGGCGGAGCGAAGAATTTGACTATCTGCTGAGTGAAAGATTCAACTTTAGGTTTAGAAGATGTTGTGCGAGGGGGATCATTGGATAGAGAGCGGCGAGCTTTGAGGATGGAGAGGTAGATTGGTAGGGCGGTTGAGATGTCTCCTTTGCGAGCTATGTGGTTGGCCGTGGCTGTCAGGGCGTCGAGGACGTTCATCGATGGTGGCCCGGCGCGTTCCTTGAGAGTCAGGGTCCGCGGGTCGTAGGGCAGTTTCTTTGGGTCCACGCCAGAGGTTGCTTCTGCGAGTGCTAGCTTGTAGAGAGATTCGGCACCTTCAGAATTGCCCTTGAATTCCATGAAACTGGCGTATTCCAGGCACGCTTCCATCTTCTGGCGCGAAGTCAGGCCTCTGGTCGCAAGAATTTTGGTGTACCAGTTGTCGGCGGAGGGATATGCGGTCTCGCAGTCTTCCTCACGGGGGGCCGACGGGTTGCCCGGCGGGATTGGGGTCGGGTGAGGATTCGATGGGCCAATGACGAATTCGGGGGGCGTTACGATGTTGCGAGTTACGTCTCTCTGCCAGCCGTCGACGTGCTCTGCGGCTTTGGCTGCCAACATGATGGCCTCAAAGTATCCTCTTCGCCATTCCTCGGATTTCGCTGAAATGTCGCAGGCGATGAATTCTCCGGGCACTTCCAACAGCGGGTCGACCACGTCCGAGAGCTTGATTACGTCCTCTCCACCAGTCTTGACATCTTCCAATCGAATAACGACTCCTCGTGACAGCTCCAGCGCCCTTGCCCAGTTGATCTCGCCATTCTTGGGGTCCTTGAAGCTATTTGCGTCCCGTAGAAACTTCCTCGTCAGGTAGTGCCACTCGTGCGGCGTCGGAAACTCTCGCTCTACAATCTCCTCGTTGACTGCAAAGAAGATGGTCAAGACGCACACGGCGGCTCCCCATAGCGTGAGGGTGTAGCGCACAACGAGCTTCGCCTCATGTTTCCACCATCGCTGTCGTTCGGATGTGAAGCGCCGTACTGAATTGGGATTTGATCTGGGGATGGAGAGGAACGGTAGGTAGGGTCTGTTCGGGGATTGGTTCGCAAAGCTCCGGAGGCATCGCGGGCGGGAGCCTGCGGGATGCAGGAGAAGCCTCCGGGATATTAATCTTGGGGCCATGGCGGCGCTGGCCTGGGAGAGCCGGAGTCCCGGGCTGGGCGAATCAATGCAATGTCGGAGAATAATCTTGTGTCGTCGAGATCTATGCAATTTAGAGTTGCATCATCATATCTTTTGCATCCCACCTTCGATAAGCCCGGCTAATGACTAAGCAGCTATCAAGCCCACTAAAATTCCTGCACAATTCAATGGCACCATCGAAGTTGAGTACTCATGTAGCCAATCGCTTCTTTGTTGGATAAAACTTATAGGGAATTTCTGGTTTAAATGATGTGAGCAGCATGTCTTCATTCTTATCAGATACACTTTCCAATTCTCGGTTCCAGCTGCTCGCAACCGCGGCTGTGTCCGGTGCAACTGTAGCGGGATTGATACTAGGTTTTCAGGCACTGGAAAGAGAAGAGCGGCTTTCAGAACTGAAGAACTCCATCCCGTTGCTATCAACCGACAGAGGAAGAGTGAATTGAATCCTCAGCGTTTTACAATTAACTTAAAGACTAACAGTCTCTTAGTTGAACAGCTTCGGTGTTTCATCAGAATCAGGCCTGGATCTTGAAGATGCTCGCAACATAGCCCTGGCAAAGCGTGCGCAAGCCGGCGATTTCGACGAGGAACTTATTCTGGAGCAGCTTGCACGCAACCAAGTCTTTCTCACACCAGACGGCCTACAGAAGTTACGGGATTCATTTGTTATAATAGTTGGCTGTGGAGGCGTCGGTTCACATTGCGCAGCTACGCTGGCTCGGTCAGGTGTCTCGAAGATTCGACTCATTGACTTTGATCAAGTAACTCTGAGCTCACTGAACCGACACGCTGTTGCAACTCTGGCAGATGTTGGCACTCCCAAGGTACAGTGCCTGTTTCGACGACTCATTGCCATCGCCCCCTGGATCAAATTCGACCTCCGCCAGGAGAAGTTTGATGAATCTGTTGCCGAAACTATGCTAGCACCCTGGAAAGACGATGGCCGCAAACCAGATTTCATCATCGACGCTATTGACAACATCGATACAAAGGTTGCTTTGTTAAAGTACTGTTATGATAACAACTTACCGGTCATCAGCTCCATGGGCGCAGGATGTAAAGGAGACCCTACCAAGATAGTCATCGGCGACATTGGCACGAGTAAAGACGACGGACTATCACGAGCTACAAGACGACGACTGAAGCTTCTTGGCATCACCAGCGGTATACCAGTTGTGTACTCTACAGAGCAATCCGGAGAGGGCAAAGCTGAGCTGTTACCCCTACCCGAGGAGGAGTTTCAGAAAGGCTCAGTTGGCGATCTTGGTGTCATGGCAAACTTCCGAGTGCGAATTTTGCCTGTACTAGGCACCATGCCAGCTATCTTTGGCTTGACAGCAGCGAACCACGTTATTCTGAAGATAACTGGATATCCCATCTCATACGTGCCCGGCAAGGCACGAGAACGAATGTATGAAGGTATTCTGACATATGTTCAAGGATCGGAAGAGAAACTCGCTCGAATGTTCGTCCCTGGTACTACAGGTCTCAAGACACCTCTCACGCTGGGTGATGTGGCGTTCATGACGGAAGAGCTGTATCGCGGTCGCAGTATTCTTAGCGGTATCCCTACAAAACTGGTTCTCATCAGATGGAAGAAGCCTGATACATGCAGTATGACGGTTATTGGAGAAGGCAAAGACGAACAGAAGTGCTCCACGATTAGGCTGAGAGACCTGGCGTGTATGACGAAAGAAGAGGCCACGAGACATGAGAAAGAAATCTTCAAGGCAGACAAACCTCTGGAGGAATTGTATGATGAAGAGACCATCAAGCGTGTGGAGGAACGGATGAGAGAAGCAGAGCAGTATGAGTGGTTCCGTAGGTAGAATGGGAATACCATCATACTCACAATCCCCTCCTCCGTGCAGACACCGAGACTCCGATATAGGGATTTGTAATCCTCTTGGTATAAAAGGCTTGAAATCCCCCGATGTAAGGAACCTGCAAAACACAAGAACAGGCGGCCTATGCCAACGACATTCGGTAAAGGCAGCTGCATCACATGAGCTCATTGTGCTATTTCTATCCTTGTTTGAGGCGGTGTAAAAGGCAGTAGTATTACATCAACTGGCCCTGGCTCAAGTGAATATTCTGCGGTAATGGCGGTAACCTTCCTAGATATCCTATTCGTTGCTTGCTCTCTGTAAGACTTACTGTAAGAATGTGTGCCAAATAGCGAGTGTTCTTGACCGGTCATCAGGCACGAGGTAGGCTTCTGTTGTACTATGTGCGCCTTGCATGCCCTGTACCTAGGTATGGTACGTTTTGCACTTGGATGTAAGGATTATGGACAGGGGAGTGTCTCATGCATGCATAACTATGCATCCCGGGGCATACTTCACTAACTGCAAAGGTGGTCACATTCAGCCAAAGATGTGATAACATTGGACGCTGGCTAGAGCGTGTTGCTTGATGACTTGTTAGTATTCTTATCGTTGTAAAACTATGATAGGTAGGCGAAAGAGGCATTTCGGGTTGTGATGTAAGGGGGCGTCTGGGCATTATGCAAGGATATGAACAAAATCAGCTTGTATGAAAGGAATGTATGCTCCGTGTAGCAATCACAATGTAATGCCTTTTCTAATTGGCGGGATTCTCCAAGGAATATTGCCTAGTATACAACAACGCAGCAGTATACATAGAAGTGATAAATGGAAGGATTCACAGCACTTTGATTAATTTAGAGGCATCACATTGACTAAACTATATATCCGCTCCAATAATCAATCTTCCAAGACAAAATCCTCTTAAGCCATCGACGTAACAAGGGAGGGGGATTTTTGAGCTGAACTACCTAGCTAGTTGTGGTTTCAGCCTTTCCGTGTTTTTTACCTTAGTTTGCTCTTTCCTTTTTCTTGAAAAGCACTGCTACCCACCATCAATTGCTTTACGAGGATAGCCAACTAATTCATCCAGATTGAAGGAGGGGGTTTTCTTTCCTTTTTTCTCACATCCCCCTTCGCTTCTACGACGCTTCAAGTCTCGCAAACTCTTTCCTCCCTGCTTTATCCCTTCCTTTTGTTCGACTTTCCCGAGTCAAAAAGTTGCCTTACCGTAAGTTTGCTTGCAGAGGGAATATGTATTAGTTGTTGTTCTTGCCTCGAATTTTAATTACACAAGCGGCTAGATGTCTTGGAATAGTGCTTTGCCTTTTCTATTTTACTTCAGGTAACACTACCTTACCTATTACAAACACGTCACATATTGGTTGCCTTTTTTAAAATGAATCACAATAACTACCTAGTATTGACAATAGATGGGAAAGATTCAACAATACTAGAACTACAGATGCTATTTAGATTTGTTGGTGCGGGCTACTGCAAGCCACATGTGCATGTAAAGTATAGATACCCTTGTCCAAGGAAGCCCAGTAATGGCACCACTGTGATAGAGCAGGAGATTCTCAAGGCATCAGCATTATATCATGATACTCAAATAGAGCAATACTATGGCTGCCTTAACAACAGCAGATGCAATCACGAGAATTGGAAGATGGTGGCAAAAGTCAGCTAAGAATCAGGGCGAACATCGTGTTTTCGAGACGGAAATAACACCACTACGGAATATTCTTGTTTGTGTCCAATAAGGTTGTCAGCCTTGCTAATATGTTTGTCTGCATTAACCATTTCCAAGGCATCGCCTCAATTATCAAACATACTAAAAACTATCTTAAGGGGATCTTTTGTAAGATGCTGATCATTGATAGGGATCGGGAAAAACAAAACAAAGAAAGCCGACGGTAATAACCGATAAAGGATGTTGTTGTAACCTATTGATTGGCGAGGCAAAATACGAGCGCGCTCCTAAAAGACGACGTCGATTCACGGTAATCGTTGACTCCTAGCGAATCATCAGAGAGTGAGGCAAAATGAAAGCAAAAACCTGTCTTGTTGCGATGATCCATTGGCCAATCCAATTAATTGTCTAGCAATGATCTGCGCGGCAATCAGCCTTATCCACCTATCTTATCGCCTAATTCTCAACACCTAGAATTTAGGTGGTAGAGTTGCCCAAATAGGTAATCAACACATTGGAAGACTTCTCAACCTACATATGCGTAGAGCACACATAGTAATTTAGAGAAGAAGCTCTCATTCAAGCCAGTTTAAATTGATGACGGTTATATAAGTGAAACTGGTAATTCGAAGATTAAGTACCTACCTAATAGAAGAATTGGAGAACTTTAAAAATGGTACCTACCTAGGTGCCTTTGTCATACATGTACCTACCTACTATCATGAACAGCAAATTGCCATCAACTCACAATAGGTAGAGTTGTATAAACTCGGTTGCTGTTTCCATATACTGCCAAATAAGTATTCCAAGGCAGTTTTTTGGCCCCCACTTGCCTAGCAACATATCGGCACCTAAGCACACTCATCACATATTTAGACGCCTACTGCAAGGGCAATCTCAAACACAAACACACACACACCACAAAGTGCGCGTAGTATGTAAAACAACCAGAAATGGCAGACCCACCCGGATAGCGACCTATATATATTAAAAGGCTGCAAGGCGAGCAACAACAAAATACCCGACAGTTCACCGTCATCGTCACAAGATCAAAAAAGTCGGGAAAAGAAACACATACGTGTCTTAGCGGATGGTGGGTACATGGCCCCTTTCCGCTTGCCAGTCATCGTCCCCCTTTTGGTCTGCCGTGTTAGACACATGTTCGCAGTTTATACGCTGATAAAGACCAGAATCACGATATCTCCGTTTACCAAATCATTTGAAAATTTTGATCAAGCCATAGTCGCAAGAGCTATGTCAACGTGCTGTATACAAACTGCTCGGTGAGCTAGGGATGGCTGAGCGGGTATGGCATTATGCCGAGCCGCTTTTGTTCTGCTTGGCCTCTTAGTATGGCTGCAATGCATGAGCTGGGTCCCAAAGGGTCCTTTGAACCTACAAATTTCATTATAAATCGCAGTTCAGGTTAAGGTATCTGACAATGCCCGATTGATATTGCATTGTCGATATTCTAGCCGTCAGGCCGTTCTTGATTGGCTTATGCAGTCATTAGCTCTCTTAACAAGCGCGCTGAATGCGGCCCAACTATTAGTAGGGGGCCTCTGCGTCAAGGGCCAAGGTATATAAGAAGGGCCTTAGAGAACTTTCCAGATCTTTAGCTGCCCAAGATTGCAATCAGGTTTAAAACGAAAGAGAGGCTGTCATACCTTGTTTGGTCTATTCTCCGTTACCGAACTACTCACTGAAGATTCGAGCCCATCGGGTTTTGCGCATGAATCTCTCCGCTATTTCAGGTAAGGCCTTTGAGAAATTCTTCACCAAACCCGCTGCAGATTTTCGGCAATTCATTGGGTTTCGAAGCATCTGAGCCCGAGGCAGAGTAACTTTGTCCCCATTTTTGGTTAATCTTTCCTTTGTGTGTGTTTCAAGGTTCGATGCCCGGTCGCCCCAGCTTTTGCTGTCTTCTCGCCGTATCCGAGTCCCTCAATCACTGCAGGGTATTGTCTTCGACTCTTTTTCACACACGATGGGCTCCAAGGCTTGAAAACAAGGCAATTTCGCCAACGCATATATTGAAGGGGAAAGGCAACGTGTGTTTCCTCGCACGATAGCAAATCATGTACGACAGTTGCCTGTACGACAGCACAATGTAACATAACAACAGGATGTTGATCATCTGCAAAACACACACGACGCGAAAGAGTGTCTCAACGAGTGGCTGGCCGTGAAGCATCATCCCTGGAGGGAGTAGCTCTATAGCAACCACGTCACAGTGAGGCCGTCGTGTTCTGTGTTTTGGAGAAACGGCTGCCTATTGATGTCTCTACCTGGCAGGCGACAGGACTTTCTGAACCGAAACATTGATCTAGAGCACTGGCCGCCTGAATCAGATGCCTCAAGATACTACACTCAAGTGTTCGTGATAGGCAGTAGAAAGTTTTTGTAAGTGAGTGGATCCTGTAAAACATTGAAGTTAGCCCAAGGAGATTCGTCTATCATTGCATGTGTTAAACGACACACACGCTTGCTTCCGAAAAGAAGAGGCTGTATGGAGTATACAACTGCACGAGGGGTTGGTATCAAATTGAGGCTCTGCGTAGAACGCGGATGAAATGGATTAAGGCGAACATATAGTTAGACACCCTATTGTTTAGGACGGATCCAGAGGGATTCTTCATGTGATAACTAAATTGAAGGCATTGGCAAGCCTTGTGGTTCTCGGTCTGTGTAAAATCCGCCTTGGGAAGAATCCTGAACCAAGTCGAATAAGTATAGGAGAGAAACGGAGGCTACAGATATGGCTGACATTTATTGAGGGCTCATATCGTCAGCTGGATGTACTTTATGTATGTGATTGGTCTCATGAGGAGCTGAGATTGCATCTTCTGGATGGCGGTTGTCACCCATCACTGTTATTACCATTGTGGTTGCGGTTACGGCTACACTTCGATGTGAGGAATGGACTGTGGTTCAGAGCTGAGAGATTGATGTCTTGAAACATTGCATATACCCCATGGTGGTGGGAGGGAGAATGGCTCGCGGACAGCTGAACACATGTATTTGTGTACATAGTTTACTCAGTTGAGCCTCGTAGAGTTATGGAGTGCAAATACTAATACAGTAACTCCTACGACCTAACAAATAGGATGGCATCGGAACTCTGTGCGCCTCAACAATTACCTAGGTAGGTAGTAGGGTACATGTATGTACTTACCCAGGTACCTACCTCCTACCCAGTAATTTCCGTACCTGGCCATTTGCAGCCCATCGTTGGTGGTGCGCGCAATAACGCCTCATTACATGTAGCTATCCCTAGGTCACAGACAGCGACGTGCATCGGGCTGTAGTGACGGCGGCTGATGTTCTAGGTATATATAAGCGGTGATGCTCTCCTCTTTTCAATCTTCAGAATCTCAAGCATGGTCAAGACCTCATCAACCACTCAACACATCATGTTGACACCTTGAAACTATTGCCCTCATGGTTCATCGATCTATGTTCCCGTTCTTCAATTCCGTCACTCGCTCGTCATCTTCAGTCCCTTCGCCTTTGGCGATCTCTATACACACAGTAGGTCCTTCATTTATTTACCCTCTATATATGTAATTTTTATATATACCTATATTTGAAGATGGGGGTCGCGGGATGAGCCTCAACCTGTTTTTGCGATGCGGCTCTGTGAGTTCAAGGCAACCGATGGTGCGCGCGCGTTAGCACCCCGCTCGTCACCACACCCACTACTGTACATGCAGTAAGGCCTGGGGCAATTTTGTCACTGGTACAGGCACCCTTGCTTGCTGCAGGTGTCGGTCCCTTTGGAGCAGTGGGGCACGCTATGAGCATGGTCTATTTTGCTTTTAAAGATCAATTTCGTTGCATCATTCCAAAGCAGAAGAACTGCTTTCTCTCATTCACCGAAGCCCAATCCACCGCGCACCGCAGCCGCTAGAACCCAGAGAATGCCGCAGAACACCGCAGAATTCCATGAACTAATCCTTTATGAGTAGAAGAAGCCTTGTCCCTCTGTTGAGTGGTAGCTGGGATTCCTGCAGTCCACCCGGACAGCCCGCCTCACCCGAGCAAACTCACTAGCCCCCAAATCTCTCATTCACACAAACGCTACCACAACGTATCTACATGTGTACCAGCGTTATTGAGTCCTATCTCCGCTATCGAAAGTATCATGTCTTCTGTCCAACCAGACATCTCCAAAATCTTTGTCAATTATCTACGCAATTCACGGCAGCTCAGCTGCCCCATCTGTCAGGTGGACGTTAAGCCGCCGACGCTCGATGGATTCAAACAGCATGTCCAAAACAGCGGGGAGAAGCACCCCACGGAGGAAAAGGCCATTCTGGACGCCTTCCAGCGGATGAAACTTACCTCATCCAAGCCTCAGTGAGCGACCCCCGCCCGGACATGTGACTGCCTTGCCTTGTCTAACGTGTGCCAAAGACCCCAGCCTACATCTGCCACAGAACAAGATCAGAATAAGAGATCGAGGAAACGATCTGCTTTAGATCAGTCAGAAGACCAGCAGAATCCAGAGCGTAGTCCTTTAAATGCCAAAGAGAGCTCGGATAATGAAGGTCGAAATAAGAAGGTTTGCTCGCCCAGTAGCTCCCCCCCGCCCTCTACCCCAAATAGGCGGGGGCGAGGCAGGCAGCAAGCCGACAATAGCAAAGAGTTTGATCGCGGTCCCAAAGGTTCAAGTGCTCGCCAACTCTGGAGTCCGGGCAGCGGCAATCTTCAAAGACCTTCTCAGCTCAAAGCACAAACTCTAGGCCAACGGTCTAGACTGTCGCATGCCAAGCCAAGCCAGCATAAAATGGACGAGCCTGATCCGGAACCTGGCCCAGATGTTGATGTTGGGGCGGATGATGATACCGAGGATCCTTCTGTATCTCAGCTAATTCGGCAGCCTGAAACTAGGCCAATATCCCAGGAACAACTTGTTGCTGAGGTCAAAGGCATCTACGCCGGACTTGTCATGGTAGAAAGCAAGTGTATTGAGGTTGACAATGCTCAATCAGCCAACAAAGACTCGCCACAGCAGCTTAATAACGAGCAGTGGCAAGCACTTATTGCTCTGCATCGTACACTGCTTCATGAGCATCACGACTTTTTTCTGGCGAGTCAACATCCGTCTGCTAGCCCGGCGCTTCGACGGCTTGCCTCTAAGTACGCCATGCCGGCGAGAATGTGGAGGCATGGCATACATTCGTTCCTGGAACTCCTGAGACACAGACTACCCCTGTCTCTAGAGCACATGCTTACTTTCATCTACATTGCGTACAGCATGATGGCTCTTCTCTACGAAACTGTACCTGCATTTGAAGATACTTGGATCGAATGTCTCGGAGATTTGGGCAGATATCGTATGGCAATTGAAGACGACGATATTCGAGACCGAGAAACTTGGACTGCTGTTTCTCGATACTGGTATTCAAAGGCATCGGACAAGCTACCGACCACTGGTCGACTCTACCATCACCTAGCTATTTTGGCGCGTCCCAATGCGCTTCAGCAGACATATTACTATACAAAGTCTCTCTGTGTCCCTATTCCGTTCTTAAGTGCCAGGGAGAGCGTTATGACTCTGTTTGATCCAGTTTTGAGTTCAAACCCGCCTCGGCTAGAATTAATTGATCTTGCTTTTGTGCGCATCCTAGCTATCTTCTTCTCTGGCAAAGAAAAGGGCCAGCTAGGAAACGCCGCTAAACAATTCTTGAGTCTCTTGGATGGACATATTGCTCGGATCACGAAAAGCTGGCTGGAAGCTGGGTAAGAATATCTGACTTTTGCATTCATCTAGTCGTGGCCTCTAACTTACTCATTTACAGATACTATATGGGCATTTCTATTACATGCTCTCTCCTTGGCTTCGGCAACGATTCCAATGTCCTAAAACATGCCATTGTCCCCAAGCGGTCTGATGACATGGACAGTGCTGGAGAATCCGTTGCTCCGGAGCCCATTCCAGCAGACACCTTTTACCAATCGCTCTCTTTGGCTGTACAAACACTCGAGATAGTAATTCAGCGGTGGGGAGACATGAATATACTGCCATTCCTCCACACACAAATGGTGTTTATACACCATTTGTCTAAATTTCCGGCTGCGATGAAATTCATCGAGCATAAGTACCCCTGGAAGCTGATAGCGACGATGCTTAACTACTTAAAGCAGTCCTGCAAGTTTGAACCTCGCATGGACAGTGCGGTATTCCCTGGGGCAGAAAACCAAGATCATTACCGACCACTCCCAGAAGATTACGCCATGCGTGGCCTGATCTACACTGAGGAGTATTTCCCCCTAAACTGGTTCTCCGGCGAGGTTGTTGAAGAAGATGAAAAATATTTTGAGCAGGCATCCATGGTGGATGCTCGAAAGGAGAGAATTCTGTGGATTGGACGACAAATCTCTTCTGTCGGCCAGTGGCTCTTGTGGGATGCAGAGAACTCAACGTTCACTGTGGCAGATGAATATGATACTGACTTTACAGCCAAAACTCCCGAAGTGGGTGCCAGGGAGATTGTAAATCTCGGACTTGGCGCACAAGGCGAAGCTCTTCCTCAAATAGATTAAAAACCACACATACAGCATCCATAGACTGCATCAATGGGCGTTGGTGGCTATTTGATTTTGGATAGAGCGCGCTTGAAGCGCAGCTTTAGAATTAAAAAGGCATCCAGACCCTAGTTTTACGTTTGTTTCTTAATTATCTCTTGTACATCAATTTTTACTGTTTCCTCTTTACATACTTATTACAAACTAGGTAGATATATAGTGAATAAAAGATGATAAAAATTACCGTTCTTGATACACGCTCGAGAAGTGGCCTTGCATGACTTGTAAAGAGCCTTGTTGCTACAAGCACACGTTTTTTGTTCTTAGCTTGGGCTTGATACTCTACAGCATAGCAGAACATGACCCAATTCAATAGAAATCACAAAATTTTGATTCAATGACAAACTCTACCTCATGTTTGAACACAATGAAACTGAACAACAAGAGTTGTCGTCTGAATAAGCTCATTTAGTTTGGCCCGAGCCAATCCAATCAGAAGTTTCCATTTAGAGCCAAGAGTCTCTATTTGGGCATTGATACAAAGATGAACTATTTTCTCGTGATATACTAGCCAGGGTCTATGCGGCTCTATGGTTTTGCGGCTCTGCGGCCCGTCGGTCGAGGCATATCGGGATTGGTCCCAGTATTTTGGTTCCGACCAGTAAGACGGCTTCCCCTGGGCGTTCTGGCCTTAGAAGCGGTCGGGTTAGTATGTGACTAAGTAGCGGTACCTGAGCTTGAAAAAGTTCTGATGAACTACACGTGGCTACTACGGGAAGGCACGTGGTTAAGAGGGAAAGAGCAGGGTTCTGAGTGCCGATATGGCATTATCCCAGTGTACTATTTCGATGGAGGGCCTAGGCCCAAGGCCCAGACTTTCGATCTATTATTCTAGAAGTGTTCTTTATTTCTAGAAATGTCCACTGTTTCTAGAAGCGTTTGTTGTTTCTAGAAAAGTCCGTTAGTTCTAGAATTGTCTGTTACTTCTAGAAGTACTTGAACCTAGGACCTAGGCAGGTACTTGTTGCTGCAGGTGCCTGATTCGGTGGAAACCATGAGTGACTTATCACTCTGTAATTAGTAGTAGACCTTTTATGACGACATAACTGTTTCGCCGATTAGGCTGTGAGGAGGAAACTGTACGTTAAATCCTCGACGCAAGGTGATAATAATAGATATACGGAATGTAGGCATCCGTCGGTCAAATACCAGTTGTTCATATTGGTTATACTCTACATCTTCGTTGGTTAGAGAGAGGCAGAGACCGAATACGATGGAGTCAGGCTGGTGACATGCCTCCCCCGCTTCTCTGCGATGTACACCACATCACGAGGCTGCCAGAAGGCTGCCACAAGGTTACAAAAAGGCTACGAGAAGGCTGCAAATTGAATAGCATTTTAGGCAAAAGCTGTTCACACCCTCACTCCGATATTGGCCGTGAAGTCCGAAGATTGGGTGTGAATGCCGAGAATCGGACGAGAGGAGGAAAGAGCTACATAGATCACCAGGTAGAATTGGTATACCTGCGATGGCGTGCTCTGTACTCTGATGCATTATGTGGTTTTTACGGTGGGTGTTAGTTGCTTGTGGTTGGTCGCCTCGCAGAAATATGCACGTCCGTTGGAGAGGCATGCATGCCGAAAGAACTTCTTTGAGTATGGGAAACTTTGTCCGTGTTTGGAGTAATACGTGGGGGGTTTCTGATGTAATAGTAGGCGTACTATCACGGGTCCTCCGGTATATTGTGATACCTGATCCAGATGCCTTAATAGAGCATGTCACTCGTGTGTATATGAAGGCTCGGTGATGGAAGAGGCAGCTTTACTGGGGTTACCCTGAGCATTGACACAAGATTCCAAAGAGAATGGCACACACACACATGTTCCAGTGTATGTAAAATGTGGGTAGGTATGCAGAACACGGTTCGTGGTGTCATACAGGGCTATTAGAATGGGCGATTGGTCAGTTGGGTCTACTGGCGGCAAGGATGCCCATTCCCATCTCTCAGGATCGATCTCCGCTTTGCCCTCTGCGCAAATGAGTTTCAGAAATTCCTACTCCGTAGACTTCAGCCTTACTCTGGCGCCTTCGCTTAAACTGAGTTTAATATCGTGCCGTCCGTTTATTACTGGACTCTGCATTACGGGACAAAGTCGAAAGCATATACTCCTGGAATGTAGTCGTAGGTATTGACCAATGCAGTGAACGCGTTGTTTTCTCACGCAGCGGGGCTACTAATGTCTCTTACATCGCATTGGCCAGTGGGTTGCGCTAATGCGGTTGCCTTTTTTCCCCCTTCCTGTCCGATTCGTGCGTGTAGGATATGTACGAGTAAAGGAATAGTATGGATACTGTGAGCAATGCAATGCCTCAAAAGAGACTAGCAAACACAAAGGCAGGGGTTGGTCATTGACCGTATCAACAGAGTACAGGATATCCAGTACCCAACGCCTTAAACTCATCTACATCCGTAGGTTCCCCGATGCCAGGGTTACACAAATTCAGGGCAATCGGGTAACAGGAGTTTGTTCCCACCGGGCCTTTTTGCATGGGCATTTGCGGGGCCGTTCTCACCCTTGCAGGAGATCTAACGATGGGGTGAACGGCGCAAGCTGTTTTTGATCTGTGCCGCCGAGTTGGATGGCATCCCCCGAGTGGGTTTTTGTCGAGAATTGCATATATAAATATCGATGGGCTTGAATGCCAAAGCTCTTGTTACGAGGAGCAATCCTCAACAGTGGTACGGAACGGGTATGCCAGCAGCCGCAGGTATGGTATGTAAGACCATGCCCATGCCCTAGGACTTCCAAGAACCGGGGACCGAGAGACGGAAGCAATGGAACCCGAAACTTCTGCCTAACTCAAAAATCAGCTCAAGGATTCTACTTCTCGCCTTTTTACCAGAATAGAAAAAAGGCAGCTCCCGGCTAGCTACTGACAATTTTTCAGCTCTGGCAACGGCGCCTAAAACCTGAGGCCCTCCATACATAGGTACATGTAGGTAAGGCCCATAAAGTCAGGTAGTACTTATTAATTGCCTTACGACTTCCCGAGTGGCGTAAGTCAGGTACCTATATGTAGCAAGCCACCTTGCGGCTGAAAATGAATTCTTAGGTTGGCACTTCAATTGTCACCGAAATTGCGAAACTATTGATCCCGCCTCCTTCGCAATTTTGGGTTCTCCTTCGCAATTTTGGGTTCTCCTTCGCAATTTTGGGTTCTCCTTCGCAATTTTGGGTATCTGTAGGGATGTCCAGTTCCAATCAGTTGATATGTTCACGGAGTTCGCACTCCGACGTACATATACCCCTTGACGTCATGCAAAGGGGATGAGATCTAGAACATCAATTTGGAACCCTTCAACCACCCTTGATCTTTAGGGCAAGGCAGCCGCACTAAGATAACCGAGGCAGACTGCTAGGCATCTACATTTTAGCCTAGTAAAGCTTCTACTAGTAACGCGCAACCTCAACCTCAAACTGCGGCTCTCTCTCCTCATCAACGGTATGCGAACGCCCGCTTGGAACCTGCTCAAGGGGGCAAAATTTGCGAGTAATGGACTTTCAAGGGTAAGATTTTCCGTTGCCACTTGCCCCAGCATCTTTTCGGCGGATTTCCGCAGGAGCGTTTGCCTGGTGCGATCCCCTCCCACTTTCGGGCGTATCCATACATATCCAAGACAACATATTATCGGATAGCGGTCATAATACGCCGTGGCTTAGCGAAGTCAGCAACCGAGAGAGAGAAAATTAATGGAGGGTATCGCAGATGACCAGTAAAATCCCAAAGCCGCACCTTTCCGTTCAGCTATTAAAGTCATAAGACCATTTTTACATGCGCGTCATTCCTGGTGGCTGAAGTTCAATTTATTCAGCAGAGCCTTTGGCTCACGGTACACATTGACTAGTCAGAAACATAAGGTAGAGGAGGTCAGAATAAGCCAGCTGAGCTGCTGAAGTAGGCAAGCAGGGAGGCTCACTATTTCGCATTGCCCTCTTTCGTCGAGAGGCAGCACACCTAGCCTAAGCTCCCCGTCGATCATCTGGGGTAATACTAGAGTAACACCGTCAGATAGGCTAGCTTACTCAGGCCGCATGTGATAGATTGTACGTGATCCGTTGTAAGATGAGGCAGCCAATGGGTACTTGCTTACAATATTCCTCGCAGGTATCCGACTTACGAGTGCTCATAGAATTCTCTTTCCCGCCTTTCTATCCCGAATTATTCTCCATAGGAGCTATGAATCGGCGGTCAAGCTTACCTAGGTAGTCAAAGGTAACAGTTGACTTCGGCGAATACCGCTGTTGAACGCATATAGTGTACGCACGAATGCTTGAAAGGGCGTCAATTTCTCTTGATTTGGCTAATGTAGTGGATACAAATTGTATGGTTGCCTGCTGCATATGCCCTAAGAAAAAGGCAGCCGTTCTATTTTGGACCATGCTTATACGGAGTACCTGATATAAATATGTACATGCATAGATGTAGTCATAATGATGCATAAGTAGCATGAGGGCACAGGTACCTAGTAGTAAGGCGACAACGCGTAGGGCTAGCGACAAGAGGGCGTAATAGTGGAATAAGTTACCTATCACTTTGATAGACGACGCTCGTATACTTTGTACCGCCTACTAGGTATCCGGGTCAAGCAGACAAGAGGAGGATGTGTAATTTAGATATTGCACAGTAAAGGAGAATACCGTATCCTATCCCAAGTTTGATATAATTAAGTTCCAAGGTTTGTAGGGGAATTCAACATCAGATTGTGACGGTGTGCACTCAGATATTCTAGATTATATACATCAACTGGCATAGTACGTGATATCAGATAATTAATACAAGACTTGTGTACTATACATAACTTTTCATATCTACAATGGTATTTAATATGCTGTTATCATTTTAAACCCGGGGATTGATGTGCACTTTGATACTCGATGTAAAACGTTATTGCAAGAACAAGTGAAGATCTTCCTGCGTAGCTTTCGTGTAATGTCACAGATGAACATCACAGGCTATTAAGATGTCTTAATTGAATCTCTTTCTTCACAAGTTACATGTCGTTAAATTGAACATTTTCTCCCCCAATTTACGCCTTGCAGCTTTCCGTGTCAAGATGATTGCAGAACTCAGAGCCTATGAGATCAGATCCTGGTTTCAATTTTGATATACCTCATATTTGTGCACATATCTTTAACAATTCGGCGTCGGTTGAAGTGAATCTATACACAGTTATTTGCGATGACAATATATCATGTAATTTGCATATTTGGATATGCAAGTGATATTTAATTTACAAAAATTAAGACTGGGCAGCAGAGAGTTAAGAATAGGGGTATATGAAAAGATGTGGGAATCTCATGTCTACATCAGATATAGACGATTGAATTGGATTAAATAGAGGCTGATAAAGAAACAGTAACTCTTTTATAACTGCATTGAGGTAAAAGTGAAGAAAACCTCAAGTAGCTGCTTGATATTAAAGATATTATCTCACGACTTAATTTATACGTAACATACAATAGCACCTTGTAAATTCATCCCAACCACAATCCTTCCTTACCTACACATATTATTCACATTTTATTTTCATTCACTCAATTTATTATGATCATTCTCCATGATATACAAAAGCTACACTCTCATTCTCAAAAAATCCTTCCTTACCTACACATATTATTCACATTTTATTTTCATTCACTCAATTTATTATGATCATTCTCCATGATATACAAAAGCTACACTCTCATTCTCAAAACTTCCATTACAATAATATACATACAAATAGGGACTTTCTGATTTCATTCTACCCTAGCGTTCAGCTGATATCCTTACACCTCTACCGAGTCAGCCATTTCTTTCATCTTCTCTGTTTAGCCAACCAATTCAAATGTAATTTCCTGCAGCCGCCATTGGGGGAGGCCACTTGCCCAATCACTAGTCACGTCCTAATCTACTCTCCTGTCATCAACACTCATTCGTCCACGTATTATATTACCGAGTACGCCCAACACCAAGTAGCACTTTAGAATCCTTACAGCTGGTCTCATTCATACTCGTATAAACAATATGTACATATACCCACACATCCCCGAGAAAAAAAAGGCAACCATGGGGCAAGCCATCAAAGTAGAACATTTTATGCATTAGTGGAGCATCGCTACCCGATGAGGCGCATTTTGATGCTTGCTGGAGCGGAGCTTGGCTTGTCAGTTGTCACTATGCAGCTGTTCGGTGTCAACGCTCAAATTGCAACCCAATGCAACAACATGAGAAGGCTCCGAGCCGTGACCTTGTGACATCTTTTACCATTATGACGTAGATATAACTTGACGGGCAACATCCAAAAAAGGGCTACGAATTGCTGTGCAGTGGTCTAGAACTCGGCCATTGCTACGGTGGACATTGCGAGCCTATCAAGGTGCATAGGGGAATAAATTCATGTTGCATGCATTATTTACGAGACGCAATTTGCTAGTTGTCAGGCCCCTAATTAATAGCTTAACCACATGCAACTAAGACCTCAATTTGTTAGCCTTGGGTAAAGCAAGCGGTAGGAGTCGATGCGGAGACGGCAGAGCTTGAGACCCAAGACACGTAGACACGCAGATTGGAGATTTTACCGGTAAAAGGGGTGTCTCGGAACTTGGCCTTGAGATTAGGCACCAAGACATCAGTAAATCACATGTCTAAAGACGGCTCACAACTCATAATCCCGGGTCTTTCTGCAGGGGGTGCAGCTACAGCAGTGCTTAGGCAGATTTACAGTTGCATTGTACATGTGATGACCGCTATCTCGAACTTGGCTTAAGGCAATGTGCGATGTCGGGAGATGTTTCCGATCTTGGTAACTGAAAAAGGGGGAGGAGCATTACGACAATCAGTTACACAGATCGCAAATAGATTTGGTTCTGGGACTCGGATACCAGCAATGGGAGATTATGAGAGTTTCTGTTGCAGAGCGCTTGTTCACTACTGATGAAATGGGTATGTGAGAATAAGAGGCCGAGCGTATTAAAGCTTTCTAGGCAGAGAATTAAAAATCGGCAGTTCCCGATAGAAGCTAGCAATATAGTAGTTAAAGATGGTGCCTCCTTGTGGATTGGTTCAGTTATGTCTAAGCTTTGCGTATTTGTCCAATAACTAGTGCCTATGAGATATAAGATACCGTCATCAGGTGATCTTCATTTTTCTGTCTCTCATGACTATTTAACTAGTAAGAGTTATCTAGATCTTTTGCTATCTGCTACTGGTTCCTAGTTCTCAGTTGAAGGAACGTGAGTTTCTTTTATCAACGCTCTTGTATAAAGCCTAACCATATGAGTGCGAAAGACCAACAAAAGGCTCTGTAGAAAGCAAAAAGGTTTTTTCTTTCCTCTTTTCTGCTTCTTTTCTGTTTCCCCCGAAAATATTTCCGTCATCAATTAGCTTGAAATGCTGCAGAATAGTGCGCTAATAGTTCAGGGTAAACTTCATCAGATGATATGCTCGTCATATTACACGGGATGAAGTGAAGCAAGCAAGACACACAAGAATTCCATCAGCTACTATTGACGCTGGGTTGCGAGCATTGATAAACCGAGCGAATTATTCTCAAACCAATGTTTTCTAGCACCAAAAACGCTGCACACTGTAAACACCCGCTGGACGTGTGTAGGTAATTTCCCCTCTATGCCGTCAATCCTATACCAGTTTTTGCGTATTTAGGCTAGCGCAGCAGTCTGCCGCATATTACAGTACAACGTGGATAGTAATTTATCCAATGAATTCGACGCTGCATGAAGCCCTATTTGGATAATGGGCGGTGCAGTGGCTATGCGCCAAACTGGATGAAGATGCGCATTTAAAAGCTTCACGGCCGGGTTTTCAACAACATCAAAGTAAAACAATTTCATCGTCATCTTTAGCTGTGTGTAGCACAAGATATGTAACACAAGATACTTATTGTACCGCCTTTTCCATGACTAAGTTTATGACCCGAAGACCGAAATCTACTTGATTCTTGCGTCAGCTACCTTCTTGAGCACAACTTCCAATGCCATTGAGGGGTTGCTTGTGACAAACACATGGCCAAACCCTAAGAAATTGCGACTTCCTCAACATAGCTTGCCATCAATATCAGTCGTGCGATTTTTGATAAATATTCGATTTCAAGCAAGAAGAAGAAACGATTCAAATGACGGATCCCCTAGATGATGAGTTGGCGAGCGCAAGTGGTTATCCAGAGGAGATGGATCTCGATGAGGAAGACATTGATTTGGATGATGTGGTGCCGGATCTGAATCCGCTGAATTCAGCTACTGGGGAGATGATTGACTATTTAGCTGGAATTGGTGGAATCAGTGGCCAACGAACACCCATAAATCCAGTTGCCAACCTACAAACCGGTAAACTATACAATTGTGTTCGTCATATGTCATGTCAGAAGCTCATTCAAACCCAGGTGAATCATTAAGCTTTAGTAGCGAACCACCAGCATGGCAAGGGGATTTGGGACAGACATCCCATTCACATACAACTTCGTCGCTCCCCGGGAGTGGCTCTCCAGACATAAAGTTGCCATCGCAAAATGCCGCCACCGCCCCAGCGGATCCTGCAAAGGTCAAAGTTGCTCCGAGCGTGACAACAGATTCTGGATATGGGTCAGTAACTCATGAGACACCGAAGCTACCCCAAAAGCTCCAAGCGAAAAAGGTTATTAGAGAGCCATTCTCTATCGTGATAGAGAGAAGACTTATAGAAGCTCCCCCCTTTCAAGGCCATGAGGATTCCACAACCTCTCAAACGTTATACACCGGAGATCAAGATGTCATGGGCGCTAGCAAGGCCCGACGATATATCTTGGAATTCGCAAATCATCTCTACAGCCACCTTCAAAAACCATTTGCCGACGACAAAATAAGTAATGTGATAGGGTCGCTGCGAGACTTACTTGAGGCATTCGCTCTCAAATTGGGTCAGACGTCCCAATTACAGATAAAACGCGACGCCATGTATTTTATATACACAGAGAGAGAGTAGGTTATGCCTAACGACTTTTCAATTACTAACTATCATGGGGACTAACATAACTCGTTGAGCCAAATCACCCAATTGATGAGAGCTTTGTTTAATGGAAGCCGGCACACAGTGGAGTCAGATATGGGATTTGGCAAACAGGTTGGCGAAACAGGTACTTTACGGCACGAAAAACTTTTCGCTGGTACCCTATTGCTGATGCTAACGATAAATATTCTTCAGAAGATATCGAGACTTTCCTCGACGCCGTTACCAAAGATCCTGCTTTCAAATGGCTCGTTGGAAAACTACAGGGCTTGCTGACCTCCACAAATATAAATTCAGACGCCATGAAAAACATCTCTGATCACTTAATACGGGGTCTACCTCCAATTCAGGGAATTAGTAGGCATCATCCGTCGAAACCTTTCAGAGTTACATTCGATGTCGAGTGTGATATCCTTGGATTTATAAAAGACCAAGAATACTACGGGGCTGCCGCCGAGATAGTACCAGACGTGATCACTCTAACTGGGTCCGCTGACGACGTACAAGCTACAACCTGCGAGCAGTATCTTCTTCAGACATGGCCGACAGTAGGGTGTAACCTGTTGTGGGCTATCCAAGGCGCGTTACGGGAGTACAATGCTTCTAAATCGCTTCAAAGTTCGTATCAATGTGAGTCAATGTGCCTGCAGTAAATTTTAGCCGAGGCCTTATATGATTTGACAACCATTTAGGCAAATTTGAAGATCGAACAAAGATCAAAGTCTCCATAGGCGAAAGATCTCTAGAAGTTGAAGCCATTGGCACAATTCATTGCATTGCAGAAATTGGCGAGCAGATCGGATGGTTCGCAACAGCTTTTAAGCCAGCATTTCACGACTTAGAGATCTCGTTTTGCCATCCTGAACTTATCAGTTTTCAGGCCGAAGATGATATACACCTACTGTCCGAAGAATTTGAGAAGTCTTTCAGATGCAGAATACTCACTGTTTTTGACAACATCAAAGCCAATCGTTTGCCATATGCAGGGGGTCAATGCTGGCAACAGATGTTCAATAACCCCATTATTGTCACGGGCTATCCAATAAAGCCAAGAGAAAACATTGAATCCGGAGCTGGGTTGGAAATCCCTTTTGAAATGATGACGAGTTTATCGGATGCTCGATATTTGACAACCTTCAATGGAAAGACTGTTTTGAAGGGATTCTCGACTGTGTTGTTACCGATGAGGCAGCAGGACGATCTTATCATCTGGCATTTACTTGTCGATGTATCTGGTGCTCGCATATCATATCTCGATCCCCGAATACAGCAGGGGATATTGATTTCATCTGACAATATGCAGAATACCCGTCATATTCTTGGATGGTGTTCAGAAGCTCTGAGAAACATAGGTATGACACACACTGAGCCAAAAATTGAGGAATGGCACGTTCTGACATCTATTACAATATCAAGGATCTCCAGGCGCAAATTATGATATCAAGTATTCTGGCCTCTCCCAAGGCAAATCGAGCCTATCCTTGGAGAAGATTGAGGTCAGTGTTGGCGCTGGCGAGTATTTCAAGGTTGGCACAAGTTTTCGAAGGGGTCCAAGGGAAGGAGTGTTTGCTAGGCGTATGTTAGATGGGTACGACGACCGTGTTGACCATATTGCTAACCAATATATAACGTTGTACGATGTGAAAGAAAAACGAGCTTGGCTTTCCGATGGCCTGCCTGCGCTTCTTCACCTTGTTCGCACGTCTCTTAGGAGAGATGAGAAAGAAGATCCAGGTGGTCTTAGTATAAATCTCGTCAAAAATCTCAATGAAGCGCCTCCCTCAATTCAAGGTACCATGGCAGCGAAGGTGGTCTTATATGATGCCGACAACCGTTCAATTAGCCTGCGTTCACACACAAAGGTCACGGAAGTAACAACCAATAGGATTATTGATGGTAAAACCTTCACGGAGCATCTCAAGAAACAAGAAACAGTACATTACTGCCTCGAAAACAGGGTAGAACAAATCTGCCATCAGCTTGAGCAGGTTATTGAGACAAACGTTCAGTCGAGACAAGAGGGCATCTTACGACGAGCTCCGAGAAACGTTCTCGGTGGATACGAATTTATGGGCGTCGCAGCTCGCAAGAATCTTGAACTCCTTACAACCAAGATGTCAATTTCAGAGCGTGGGAGTGGCTGGACGGATCTTTTATGCTCTATTTCGGCGGTTACTCTTTTCGGTAATGACTTTGGAGAGCTCATCAAGCCAAGATCAAAGATGAAGAAACATTGCAATGGCTGTGGACTTAACGTTGGTCTACCCTCGGGGGAAAATCTCTTAGCAGTTGGTGTTGATGTCCTGGAAGGGATTCTTTTTGAGAAAGGCAACAAAGATACGATCCCCTGGCGATTAGTAGACGATATCTATTGGCATTGTAACGAAGCTGCCTTTGGACACTGCCAGTGCAATATCTCTGGGGGGAAGTCACGCAGTGGATGTTTTGATGATCGGATCCAAGTACTCTCTTCCAACAACAAAAATCGTCATCATCCGTCATCGAGTTCAACAAATACCCCCAAAAACGGGGCAGTTGTATTCGGTCACGGTCGGAAAAAGGGGGTCACTCTAATGGGCCACAATATGGAGGAGGTTACGGAGGAGGATGAGAGTGATTCATCTCCAGAAGACATCATTCGTTCGCAAACTTCTCTGGGAGTATCTGTCTCACCTGATACACAAAATGAGAATTCTGAGACAAATGAGAACCTCCTGCCTGATATAGTGAGCTCTGATACTCCCAATGCTTCCACATCGTCCACAATGGGTGGATCGGGGTTAGCCAAAAATACTCCTCAGGTACCTGGCACCGAGGGCGCTGCCACTCCAGATGCCTCTATGTCAACAGAAATGCCACTATCCGGCCTAATTCTCGTTAATACAAACCAGAGCGCTATCGCAGATGTTGTGTCTACTTTACCAGAAAGTAGTACCGCAACAGCACAGAATGCATCAGGCACACCGCTCATCCTTAATCGGAAGAGACCTATTGAGAAACTAAAAGATAAATCCACAAAGGCATGGAAGAAATTAAGGCACGATACTTCAAGCTAGACAAGTGGCTGGGGGGAGCCTCGATCAAAATAAGGCCCCAGAGTTTGTTTCTCTACTCTCGTGCTCAATGCTGTTTGTTTGGACATATGTTACAAGATAGGGTCTAACAGATCCTGGTGGCGCAGACACTGGCAAACGGCATGACTTGCTAGATCTGTATACTTTCCTATACAGACAGTAAGATAGCTTTAATACAAAATTATTTTTATGAAACATTTGAACACGAGACATTTCAACGCGTAGACTGTGTGCTGCACAAAAATAGTGTGGGTTAGCATGTGTGATTAATGTGAGAAGTGACGCTAGCCATACGCCCAAGTCTGTGGCTCTGGGTGTCACCCGTTCTGGTACAGGATTAGGGTATAGATCTCAAATGTAGGCGGAATTTTTTGGTTGAAAGCTCGAGAAATTTCTTTATATATAAGAAAGAGATATAGAGGGAATGGGAGGGGGATCCGCAGTTCAGCAATAAACCCCACCACCTCTTAGAGCTCGACATTTTATCTCAGGGACTGTTAAGATGCGCCGTGGAGCTGTTAGATATTTAACGCTTCGGTAAATCTGTGACCTATTATGTTGGCCAGACTTGAGCCGATCATAGAGGCTTCGCCTTTGATATACAGTGGTTTCCAAAAGCCAAGCATCGTTCTGCTGACAGCCCACGACTGATGGGTGGTAAGACTTAAACGGCAAGACACAAAAGGCGAAGATTCTCTTTTCCTAGAGTCTCACGGGGGGCACCAGTACTCGGATGAGAAACTGGTAAAGTCCATAAATAAGACGCAAAATGTTTCGATTAACCCCAAGCTCTAGTTGTCTTTGCTGTTTTACATGGGCTACGATATGCGCCAATCCCGTGTGTCCCAACCTAGCGAGTCATCATGAAGCAACCTCCACCTAGCATTTTGTTCGGGGGAACTCATATCTCTGGACAATCTAACAATCTAATATCTCACCTAGCACATAGTCTGACTGTTGAATAAGTCTTGACAGAGCTTCAAGCGAGTTCTTCGAGCAGTCTCAGTGCCGGCTGGGGCATTCCATCCAGCCACCCAAATTTTCTTTAAGCAGATCTTCAACGCGGTGACTATAGTAAGACAAACTCATCCATATAAATTCTTCTCACCATACTTTGGCAAATTTGTGATAGGCTGACACAGAAATGATATAGGTGTTGCTGATGGCACTGGCAGCCACTTTCAGCAACCACATGCATGCATGGAGTGAAGGTGGCATTCTCGGAGGCATTCTCGTAAAATGTCTTCATCAGATTTATCCAGACTCTTCAAGTTGAAAGAACCACCAACTCACTCCGCAACTTGGGATCGCCAACATGTAACGTGTTTCGGGATGGCAAAATCATCAACATTTAGACATCTGACGTAGTTCCTAGCGACGTCGTCAACCTGACAATTGAGGACTCTATACCCGTAGGTATTAGACTTATCCATGCCGTAAACTTAGAAGCGGATGAAGCGCTTCTCACGGACAAATCGGCTCCTGTTCCTAAGAACCCAAAAGCCACATTTGACAATGACACGAGCCCGGGTCATCGTCTCAACGTGATTTAAAGCTCTACAACAATCACCATAGGCCGTAGCCTTGGCCTTGTCTTTGCAACTGGCATCTACACAGAAGTTGTACTCATCTGCGGCCAAGATGTGGTCAAAGGTTACGATGGGTTGGCTGGTTAAATTCCTTGGCCTTGCCGTTGGTACTCCGCATTTATACCTGTGGCTCCTCGCCTTTCAATGGCGTTATGCTTGGGGCCATTATGTTTGACATACATGAAGCTACCATTTTATATGCTGTCAAAACGGCCGTGGGCACAATTCTCGTTTCGTTGTTACTGGCCCTAATACTTACCATGGTAGCTAGCACCAAGAAGATGCTAGAGAGACATTTCATTGTTCATAACCTATCCAGTTTGGAGGCCTTGGGTGGAGTGTGACGAGTAAGTATGACACCTCTACTCTCAGCTTGTTGCTACACACGCTCTGACTGTTGTTAATAGACATATGCTCTGACAAGGCCGGAACAATCACTCAAGGATGAATGATTACACGCAAAGCATAGCTTCTAAGGCATAATACTGATTCAGTCGAAACAACAAACGAGGTATACAACCCAACCATCGGCCAAGTATCATTGTTCTATGCGCCCTTGGGACGTGAATGAATTCGAAAACGAGCCATCAGAAAAACAGATCAATCCTCCTGAAGAGGTTGACAAGAAGTCATTTCCGCAAAACTACCTGAGCATTGCCTCGCTCGGCAACTTGGGCACCTTCGAAGAGGAGAAGAGCGATTCGGCGCAACCAAGCCAATGGATAGCTCGTGCGCTCCAACTAAAATTGCTATGGAGATATTCGCACCTTATTTTGGCTACAATTGTGTGCAGCTATCAAAGGGATTGGGAGAGGAATGGAGCTATATTGGAGAGTTTCCGTTTGACTTTGAAGTCAAAAAGATGTCGGCTCTATTCTTAGATACAACTACACAGAAAACACTGATTTTCACAAAAGTATGAAGTCTTGTAAAAGAAGTGCAGTTGTAAGTTATGTATATCCGATGTCATAATAGGGTGCGGTAGAGTGCGTGACAGAGAAACGCGATCGTTTCGCTTCAATGAACGAACTTAAGCCCCTGGACAGCGTTATGAAAGCCATCATCTTAGACAACATGGAAACTTTAACAAGTCAAAGCCTTCATGTCCCTGCACTTGCTCATAAGCTTAATAGTCGATCGGTCTTGGCATCCAATTTCACAGATGGAATTGTCCACCTTCAGGAACACTTCGAACGCGATCTTTTCTTTTCACGACCTCCCAGGAATCTACAATTCTCCCCGTCCTGAGTCCAAAGACAGTGTTCTCATGTCAAGACGCCGGTATCGTCGTCCATATGCTTACAAGAGACCATCCGCAGACTGTTCGTGCCATTAGTACAGACAGATCTATCCTTCCTTCGCTAGAGAGGATGCGCATGCTCCCTGCCGACGTTGCTCGGATTACTACGATGGCGGCTCAAGAGTTTGATGCCCTGGGCGATGGCCAGATTGATGTTCTTCCTCAACTACCTCTTGTAATTTAGTCGAATGATTGAGGTCCTCTATATACCTAATCGCTACGTTGCTATGACTGGCGATGGTGTCAACGACAGTCCTAGTCTTGAGCGTGCAGATATTGGCATTGCCATGGGATCAGGCTCAGACGTCTCCAAATAATTATCTAATATCATGATAACCGACGACAGCTTCATCTCCATCTTAAATGCTATCGAAAATGGCCGCCAGATATTCGACAACATATGAAAACCGGTTCTTCATGTCCTAGCAGCCAACATCGTCTTCGTCATCTCTCTTCTCACTGTCCTAGTTCTCAAGGACAATACAGCTATCTCCATGTTTCTATCAACTCCCCTCGAAATCATTCGGATGCTTACCGGCACTGGTGCCTTTAGCGAGTCAGGTCTTGGATTTGAAACTGCTGTCCCAGACATTCTCAACCGCCTTCCCCGAGACGTAATGTTCACCCCTACCTTGCCACAGATCAACGCCGCAACTGAAACCCCCAGCTAACAGTCGTTTGCCACATAGCTCCGCTACGGCATCTTCAATCCCGAGTTTATGCTCGATATGGTCGGCTACGGGCCGGTTCCGTGCTTGGCTCTTTCACCACCGTCATCTTTCGGCTTTGGCGACGGCAATTTGGGCCTCAGCTGCAACAGCGCCTGTTGGCACTCGTACCACGATGTCTTAGGTGCCCTCGCAACGGTCTACACCGCGATGTTGTGGATCTTCCTGCTCTTCTCGGGGGAACAGAGAGAATTCCGCGGTCCTCTTTTCGATATGCACAAGGGGATCCGCGCGTGGGGTGGACATCATCTGTGGGGAAACTGGTTTCTATCATTTACTATTACGGTTGTGTTCTTCATGATATTCCCGACGCCGTACATCCCGCGGCTGAACGCAATCGTCCTGATACATACGGAGATTGACAGGGAGTGGGGGTTTGTGTTTGTCGCTGTCATTGCGTTTGTCGTCGGAGCCGAGGCTTGGAAGCGGGCAAAGAGAATCTATCTCCGGAGGTCACAGGGACCAACCTCGACAAACGGAGATGCAGTTGTGTGAGTGTTGGTTGGCTCTTAATTTGTCTAAGGCATTTTTGCGAGAAAGTGCAACGTTGTATTAACCAGTAAATTTGTTCCTTTTGTCCTATGCAGCGGATAAGCTACATATTATGTAGAAGTTGTGAACTATCATTGGACGTATGTGCTAGGAATCTTCTTGGCACAAATGGCGAGATTCTAATTCCTGTTTTCGTCCGCTTTGCACGTTGTTCCACTCAAGAAAGGCATTGGCCAGATCCCAGAAGCGGCCATCTTCCCATAGCCTTTCGTAAAAAACCCCATCCATTGTCCCCCAGAGCTGCATCTCGACCTAGATCTGACTGCAGGGGTCGGATCCTTTCTGCCGTTAAGGATTCGCGGTGACTCGTATTGTGCATCCGAAACCCTAGAGGAAGGCAGATAAGAAAATAAGCTCTGATCTTAGCCCGTGGCATGATCATCAAGCAGAATGCCCAAACCAGCACAGTGGACCCGGAAGAGTTGTCTTTAAACACTATGGAGTAAAGCCCCTTCGTTATACCTACTGCGACTCCGTACACTTGTCAGTATTAGGAGATGAATCACGCGTCCTGAGGTGTTGTCATGTCTCACTCCTAGGGGACGAAACATTTGCAAGTGAGCATGGTACAGGCAAGGTTCAGGGTCGGCGTTAAGACGGCATGAAGCATCGCATCTCATCCATGCCTCGCCCTCGCCAAAAAGGAACTTGACCAAGCTTTCAACAGAGAGCACTTGGCTGGGAGGATTGCCGCGGCATGAGAGTTGGTCGCAGGGTGATATCGGAATGCTACAGTGACGGCGCCTCACGAAACACTCTTGACGTCCTCTCTAATTGAATACGCACCACAACAGACAGACGAGATGACTTCGCTGGCACAGAGACCAGCTCATCGGCTACTCGGCCGCCCGCCAAGACATGCAATGGAGTCATGCACTCATCTTTGGCGTCGCTATCTCTTCAGGGTCGCATTGTCACATGGCGGGTATCTAGCCGCAGAGCTTCATGTGATGGGGTGCTAGATATGTACGAAGCATGTACACGCATGCCTGTACATACATCCAGCTAATTGCATGAAATCAGCCGCCACTACTTTCTCACTGTATGCCTTTTAAAAGGGAAAAAGGATAGAGCAGGAATGTCCTCACAGATCTCATATGCCAGGCTGCGAAATGATTCCAACCCCTCCTCTCAGTTTCACTTTTGGCGGTATATTCACCGCAACTCAATCATGCTCATCTCAACTGAGCATCGCTCCGCTTTCTGCATGTTGTGTCTGTTGGATTCGAGTCATGACTTTGACATGGATGCCGCATAGCTGTACCAGCTTGTTTCGATCCTAGTGGATTGAGCTGAAGTGAAGATTCCGCCTGGGCAGCATATACTTGTATACCTATGCTTGAATCCTTGCTCAATAGTCCCAAATAAACAGTTTGACAACAAGCGCATAGAATGACAAAAATCATTCCCCGACAATGCACAGTGCATGCCAAACAGGTACAGTGGCTGCAACTCCCCCTCAAGGAAGAGAGCAATAGAATAAAACGGTTCACCCTTTTTGAGGTTATCCGTTCGTCAAAAGAAAGGCACGTCTTATACCCTTTTAGGCAGCCTGTGCCGACCGTTTTCTCCAGCCCTGGGCGGCCTGTTGTGCCTTGCAATGGGTGCTCTGGACAAGTAGTCTCCCCACTTGGTGGCAGATGAAGGGCTTTAGACTCGCCTCAGCTAGCTGGATCTGTCAAAGTACATGTCCGGACACACGGCCGCCACACGATACGGGCTATGGGTTCCTTTTTCTCAAGCAGAGCTAGGCCAACTTTCAGTGTGGCTCTGCCCACGAGACCGAGAGGGCGGAGCTTTGCTGATGCCTTCCTTTTGATAGATGGAGAAGGCGCCCTACTCCCGGATATGTGTGATGAATGCCGCAGAGTGCTTGGCAGAGAGATCCTTTGGAACCCAAACCGCTGTATGTCGGTACTTGTGAGCGAAACCGGACGCTCTCGGCCGGGCCGTAGATGACGAAGAAGAAAAGGGAACATCTTGGCAGTCCATGATCTCCTTCAAGGACCAGGCGAGGCCCATAATTTTGAGCGGAGTTTTCTTTGGCAACTCTGAAGGAAGATGTATCCACATCTCAACAAGGTCGTGAGAACAAAGCACAGGGGTGAAAGGGTGTAGACTATGTAAACGAATCACAAACGAATTGCAGGGGGTGTAAAGTACAAGGAGGGGGTCGATGATGATCATGGAGAATCGCCAGGACCAGGGTCTTCCAACTGTACTTTAACGGCGGGTCTGGCCTTTCCCTGAAAGAGGCCTTGTCCTAGACGAACGCGTGTCTTTGGCCATTCGGGTCCCGCCTCAGGGCTCCATGGCTCCCCAATTCTGGCCACTTGATTTCCTCCCAATAGCTTGGTTGTGATCGCCCGGGCATGGGTTTTTAGCGGAGAGCGCTGGGGCAAAAGTCCCCTCATTGCGGAATAGTCCCTTTTACCCGTCCCAAACAACCACAATGGCCCTCTCGTTCCTCCGGAGCATGTCCTTGCAGCACTAGGAAATGGCTGCCCCCTGCATGGCGGCGGGTTGAGAAGGATGAGCCGTAGCGTGCCAATTTCACAAGTAACAAGTACAGGCACGTTCTGATGTCTCTGGTACAAAGATGAAGGCGATGAGGTTTTGATAGGATGTTGGCCGGGGGGTTGCTCGGGCCAGACTTGAGGCTTTGCGGGCAGGGATTTGACGACGACGGGGACCGGGGAAACTGTGCCGAACAGGGGTAAAGCAAGACAGGCCAGGGTTAGCCAGGGCGTAGCTTGACGTCGGTGTAGGGGTGCGGGTCTTTTCCCACATCTTCTTTACTGGCTTCATGTCTGAAGGGTCTTGCTCCGTAATATCTGTAGCTTTGACATGGGAGCCGTTGAAAGCAAACTCCCCTGTTCATTCATTGTCTGGCCGCGGAGTTGAGCAGAGCCAGGGGAGGCGTGTCATTGTGGCAAGACTTTGAGCCATGATGATGATTCTCAAAAATCTGCTTTTCTGGTCGGAGCGAAGGCCGGAGAAGCATGACGAACGGATATCTGTTTCGATTCCGGCCGAGCGTTTGAGCCTGCAATCAACTGATGAATCAATTGGTGCCAATACCGTGTGGGCACTGTTCTCTACATGCCGAATCCCGAAGCTGGCATACTGTGCTGTACTCGTACAATTCAATGCGACACAGGCAGTTTAATGCTTGGCAGGACTGATGCCTCTGGGCCCCATGTCGGCCCGACGAACTGGAAAACGGTTGAGCGACCTGTCCGGTTGGCTTATGGCGGGTACAGCACTGCACCGTACACCGTATAAGCAAGGCAATACGCAGGATACAACGGCATTAAAGCGCACCGCTGCTGTTGGGAGAGAATTGTATTGGCGAGAGGCGAGAGGCGAGATGCGAGATACGAAATACGTTGCCGACTGGACTGTTAGAGATGACGGCATTTGATGTCGGTTATCCCACTTACTAATCGCTGTAGTACCTATGTACATACGACGATAAGCTATTCCGGCCTCAGGCATAGGTACGCTATCGATAGACGACCTGCACCTTTCACGTATTTCTCGTACAGTACAGAAACTTGCTGATGTGATGGCTTCATCCGTCGGTCATGGGCATAACATGACAGGAGCCAGTTCCGACGGCGACAGGGCACAGGCGCATCTTGCGTGCAGGATGCTACCGTTTTCCCGTCTCTCCGTTTCCATTCTCCATTTGCCGTTCCCGGCTGAGCGGTTCAGTCGCACCCCCTCTCGCATTGACAGAGCAGACGACGTGCTAAGGCAGATTTAGGTACATGCTCCGCAGGGCTATTTCGTAGTGCGGCTCCAAGTACCGCCCCGACCGGCGAAGCGACTCGGGAGCCGCCGGCAACCACCGTTTGCTGCCCATGAACTGCTCTTTAGCTCGGGCAAAGACTCGCGGCTGGGCTATTTTGTGCGAAGGGGGGCAGCAAACTAGCGTTACAGAGCGTCAGTTTTGATTGCTGTCTTGGTGGTTGAGATCGATCCTTGTTCCGCCCTGCTGATGTCTCGATTACTTATACGCCTGATCCATTGCAGCCGAGGAATCGTTTCCACAAGTTACAAGTTAATCAAAGAAGGCGTACGGAGTACGGGGTTCTATATGTCTCCTTTTGCGACCAAGGCGAACCAATGGGCTTTGCTTGGTATAATGCCGAAGTAATTCTGTTCACGTTGCTCACTCGAGGCAGTAAAGGAGGAGGCAGCAGAGGATGTACATCTGCCGTATCGCTTGGAAAGAACAAAGAGCAGAGCTCAACCGGCGGCCTGGAATGCCCAGATGTCGGAGTTCGTACCCGACGGAGTTGATGATCCTCGACCACAGAGTCCGGGGGGCAGACAAATTTCAAACTCCCGGTCTCTGGGCACTTCGCCGATTATCCACAATTTGCGGCTCATGTTTTTGAGTCAAAAGTCAAACCATGTAAGCGTTAGTCTCAAAGAAAAACTAGTCGAGCCCCAGAATCTGTGCTAACACCTCAAGATGAAGCCCGAGAACAAGAAATACTAATTGCAATTGGAAAAAAATGGAGAAGAATGCCACGAGGATTCACGCGCGGCCCGCCGAGCGAGCACCGTCAGCACCGGGGCAAATCACCGTTTCTCCATCTTTGGCTTGCTAACTCGTCCTTGCTTTGGGAAAGGGGGCGTGTGATAATTCCGCTGTCTTGCGCGCTTGACCTGGTGGAGCTCTGGTTTAGGGCTGCATGGGTAAACGGCTGGGAAGGGGATGAGTCAATAAAGATCTTCAGCTAAGAAAACGCGAAGAGAGCGAGAGGAGGACAAACGAGCGCCCGCACAGAAGAGACGATGCGATATGTCAGACGCTTTTTTCCTTGTCCGCCCCTGCTAGCTGTCTGTTTTGCAGCTGGAATTACCACTTTGAGAGCGGCGATGATGATGGCCGTTCGTGATTCGACGCTTCGTATTTTCACACAAAAAAGCTATTACTGAGCAGACCAGACACCCGGCCAGCATCGACGAAGCTGGAGAAGGCGCGCCCAAATACACCGCTGACTAAAGACACCAAGGACTGCAGTGTAATATCCGAGTGATTCAGGTGGAATGCAATGCTATAAAGATGGACAGCATGGGTGGCTGTTAATTCAGGGCTGAAGTTGAGGGGGGTTCGTTCGTTCCGAACTCCTGGGCATGAACGGAAATGGATAACCTGTGCGGGACTGATCACCAATCGCCCTGCGCCTAAATCCTGAGTTCTACTTTTTAACTCTATACGAATAGGTTGGGTCCTTGTTTTCCTTCTTCCTCTTTGACCCCCGTTCCTTTCTCAGCTCGGATGGGAGGGGGCGATCTTCCATGTCCAAGAAGGCACCACGATGACTGCACCGCATAAGGGATGACGCCGACATGCGACCGCCTCTGGATGAAGTGATTTGGCGACGGCATCCAGGCGGTTCAGCCGCACTTGATTGTCTCAGTCGGTGGCTCTTATTGCCATCGGATCACGCTCCATATCGGGCCATCGGACTAGTACCAATATGCAGCGAAAATCCATCGAGAAAGGCGTCAAGCATTCAGGGCCTTCAGGCACACACCCTTGGTGCCGAGCACGACTGCCGGGTGTCTTTTGAGAAGAGCTGAACAATACGCGAAATCAGCGCTGTCATCGGAGGACGCAGAAACGTGCCGCCGTGAATCTAACGAGCCATCCTGGGAGCGAGCACCGTATTAAATGCCAAGTTCTGGACTTAGCTCGCCCCCTCCTCCATTCCATGGCGCTACCAGCCTGACGGTACGCCAGCATCCTCATCTAAACCTAAAACTGTCCCATCAATCTCGCTGGCACCACGTGCGAGACAGGCCCAAGCAGTCCGTCTCCGCGCCCCGCGACAACTCAGACGCCATTCGAGCTTCAAGGCGGTGTTCGAGTCAACGCCTCCTCGTGACTGGCGCGGCCCTGATTCATGGGACAATCACGACTTCTAGAAGTTCCGTCAGTTCCGGATGCGCGGCCTAGCTTTTGCGCCGGCGCGATCTCTAGTCGTTCGGTTCGGAGCAAGTTTGCTAAGCGGCGCAGCTGGTGATGCGCCTTTGGAGGAGAGCTAGATTTGCGCGGACGAGTAGGTACGAGTACAAAGCAAAGCAGTCCAAAAGGCACACAACGTACGAGTTACCGTACTGGACGGGCCAGGAAGTGTGGTGAAGCGAGACAAGCGACAGCAAGGGATAGAGAGGTCTCGAAAAAGGCGGCAGATGCAACCAGGCGGCACGCTCCGGGCTAGACTGGGCGTCGTTGTGAAGCAGCGATTATTAATAGCCACCAGGAGGGTGACAGTTCGCATTTTCTAGCCGTCTTGATGAATGGATCCAACCGCAGGAAGCAGTTACCGGAATCAGCAACAGGAAAGGATGAGCCGGCTCCGGAAGGGAATCCCTTAACACCGGGCGTCCGTGATGCTAGTCGTGGTCGTATTACCAACTCCTACTACGAGGACTAGCAGGTGCCACCACGCAGCCGTGCCAACAGCATCTCGACTCGCAGGAGATCCGAAGTTGCGAGCCTCTCTATTCGCCCGATGTGGCCTGATTTTCTGGTGTCGCTTCCTTTCTTTTTGTGCTTGGTCCTTTTTTCATCCAATTAACCCAGATTATCCTGCCGCTCCCTGGATGTGATTCGCCCCTTGTGCGTGCGTACGGCTGAAGTGACGCTTGCCTAGTCCCGCATCGATAGCCTACTCTTTCGTCGCATTACAACCACATCTCGCCGTCCATCCATCCATCCCATTTCCATTAGCCCAAGCACTTGAGCAATCCCGAGACCTCCTTTGGCGCCAACGCATGCACTCTGTCGATCTAAGGCGTAGCGCCTATCCGTGTCGCACATCAAAACTGGAGTCGTCTCGACCCCCTCCCTTGCGTGCCTTTGGCGGTTGGTTTTCGCATTTGCTTTCTTTTTTTGGGCTTTGGGCTTCGTTGGTGGAATATTGTGATATTGCTTGGCTCACAAATAGTAAAGCAAAACACCTCCTTACATTTCACAGACGGCCTGGAACTCGCAAACTACTAACAAGCCGCACGAGCAGCGCCAAGTCGGACATAATACAACGCCGGCGCCCTTTTGCTCCTCCCTTTCATCGGGGACTTTCCCAAGGTTGCCCGTCTGATAATGCACGGTAATATATCTGCAAGGCCAACAGCAGCAGCAATGCGGATATTTGTCCGCACCCCCGAAGACAAATAGAGTTGCATCACAGCGTTACGACACGTATTAAACCATCAACTTGCTGCTGCGAACAACTAACAGCAATTCGGTGATAACACCCCGTTTAGTTCCCTTCTCAAGCGGGCCTAGCCCATCTGTCAGCTTCAACGCCGCACCATCTAACCAACTAACGATTCGGCCTTCAAACATAACTTGTACAAGTAAGCTGATAGGCGTTGGATAGCAGGCACGCCGGCAAATGCAGCAGCCAAATCGAGAACCACCTTTCAAGCCCAAGGGCTGCGCAGATGTACATACTCGCTCCTCCTTGTAGCGAGTTAGACTACTATATATTACGGAGTGGTAGTGGCGGTCGGAGTTCCGCCTCCTGGTCTCTCTCCCCCCGCACACGGGTTTTACGCCGGTTGGCTTTGGGGCTTGTCGTCAAAGTTGACGGATTCGAACTCGGCTGGCTTGCCTCCGCGGCTGTCTTTTGCGCTCTGGCGTTTTCTCCTTTGCTCGCTTGGACGCCTTTATTCTCCTCGGCCAGCTTTCTGCCTGCTGCCAGGCAAACTCGATGCCGCTAGTTGTTCGTACAAGACGCAGTAGCACGTTTGGAAAAACGGGGTAATGCTCCGTAGCCCATGGCTAGTCGTGGGCAGGCAATATAAACAACCAGCTGATGGAGTGCTGCTAAGTTTCCTTAGTAATGCATTGGGTAAGATTGTGCTAAAAAGCCATCGTGTTACCGTTGGGGCTGCAAATCCCCCGTTGGACTGGACGTCCATCAATGGTGGGATCTCGATGACCTCTCTCTCTTTCTCCTAGGCTAAAAAGGCTTCACGGCAAAAGCAAAGCCCAGAGAGTCGAGATCATCGCCCTCTCTGCCACCCCTCCCCCCTACATTACGCCCATTCACCAAAAACCACAACCCCCGTCTGGATATGCAGATCAGCGGTTTACGAACAATCGGGGAGCCTGAATCTCTGGATCCGCCTGCGGGCAAGGGGGGAGAGACCCCGTCCAAGCAAGGCGTCACCCCATGCAAATCTCTCTGCGTGCTTGCTTTTCGCTTTCTCCCCTCCAAGCCGCGCCCGCGCGGTTATTTCCTCGTTCGGAATGGTCGGGATCCCGGTTTCCCTTCTCGCCTCTTCGCGAAAATCAGCAGCAAGTTTGTGCGTTACAGGTGTTGGGCCCTTCTGCCTCTTTTTTTGAACCACACCCAATAATCCTCCCCTATCGCGAAGGATTCTTGACCCCTCTTTCACTGTAACTTTTGGATGCACTTTCTTCTACTGCCTTTTCTTAACTTTGCTTTTTTAACTTCTGATACTAGCTGCGTCTCCCAGTGCTGCACTGCTTCGCAAGCTTTCGTCTGTAGGATTCATCGTAAATTAAAAGCCCCCTCCCAACGGCTCTAGCATAAGCCTTACGAATCACGAACTCGAGCAACAAAGAGAAATTAAGCTTTTTAACTTTGGCCGTTTAAAAACAGCAAACTACAGCAACACGTATCTCCCCAATTTGTCATCCTCAAAACGCCGTCATTCAAACCCCCAGTCGCCGGAGCTGAACCCGTTCTTCTGGCGGCGCTCGGCGTTCGGCTCTTTCCATGGGACAAAAATAACAAGCCAATAGTCTCTCACCAATAGAACACCGGCCATGGAAAAAGCCGAGCTCATTCTCCCTTCTTCTTCCTATTCATTATCGTACAGTAGAGTACAGTAGCATTCGTTCGTTCATCATGCAGCATTTGTAGTAATAATCCCCATAAAGTTAGCAAAAAAACCCGTGGCTTGTCTTGTCTTTCCAGTCTGAATTGCCGAATAATGTCTCGGCAGACGAAGAAAGGCGGCTTTACAAGGCAAGGGCATGCGGCTTATTACTAAAGCACGAACAAAAAAGAAACCAAGATGCAAACTATTCCCTACTTGTAGATATTTTACAAATACATGTAATTCGTCTCTCCACCCCCAAAGGAGAAAGAAGAGCGTGAACAACACAAAAAAGTCGTTGCAATTCAGACGTTTTGCCGCCTTCGGAAGCCCGCGTTTCAAGTGCCGTCGCACGGTCCAACGGATTTCCGGCTGGGGTTTCTTTCTTTCTTCTCTCATCGTTTTTCGTTTTTTTTTCTATTATTCCCTTCTTATTCCGTTGTCACTTATGATTATCCTCTTTTACATACTGCA
>LVVK01000005.1:782865-807883 GCA_002022785.1 Trichoderma guizhouense | reverse complement strand
TCCCCCTCCACCCTCCTTGGCACGTCCGGGGGTAGTAGGTAGTTTTAAAAAAGAACGGATAAGAAAGAAAGAAAAAAAGGGATCGACATGGGAAAAAACAATCTTGGTGGAACACAGTCTTTCGGGGCCCCCTCGCGTAAAAAGCCGATGCATGTACTACCTTACCTGTACCTTTCGTCAAGTCACAGGGCCCCCGGGGATGGTGCTTTGGCCGTCTCACCACAGGAAAAGGAAAAAAGGCGAAGGAAGATCTTCGCAGGTGGGGATTCCCTTTTTCGGGGGTTACTTACTGTAGCCCAACCGTTGTGAGCGTTTCGTCGACACACCAAAATTCCCGGCTTGTCTTTCCCGCGGGGAGATAATGTGAGACATGGCTGGGGGGGTACAAGCCAGGAACAGAGGAAGCAAAAGCAACCTCACGTCGACCAGGGGTAGAAGAGAACATAGAAAATCCCAAGTCATGTTTCTGAAGAACAATAGCATCGTTTTTGAAGTTGAAAGTGAATATGAATTTGTCTCCAGCGAGATTGATTGTGCATCTCTATGTACATGTGTAGCTATCTTCTTTTTTTTGTTCAATAGTTCCGCCTCCCGAATTCCCTTGCCCGTATAAAACGCCATACTGATGCACTGCTCTGCATTGTTTGCCTGAGCCTTTCCAATGTCCCATAGACATAATACAAACTGGTTCCATAGGACGCGTTGATACCCTCCTAGGATAGCCAAAAAATCCCTTATTTCATGACACGTCCGAATGTAACAAGACAAAAGTTGGATGGATACTTTCCTCCGACGCCATGCGTTCCCAAAACAATACAAAAGAAAATAAAAGAACAAGTCCTCCCAAAGACTGGAAAGACTTCGCCAGTGTGACCATTTTGGCATCTCATGTGCCTTCTAATTCCCTAGCTCCCTTGATAGTGTGGATGCTCTTGATCCAAATTTCCCACATAATAAAGTGTGTTGAAGAAGAAAAGTGAAGAGGAAAAGGGTAGTCATCATGCGTTGATAATGATTAAATCTCCGATACGCCCAGACGCTTAGGAGAGAAGAATAGGCCCCTTCCCTACGTCAAAGCCGTGGCAGCCTCGCTCGTGTCGCTTCATGTTGCTTCGAACACTGAACGCCTTGCCGCATCCAGTGTGAGGGCACTTGAAGGGCTTCTCACCAGTGTGCGAGTGGCTGTGGATGCGCAGGCTGCTGGGCCGGCTGAAGGCCTTATTACAAGTTTGGCAGATGTATCGATCTTGGGTGGGAGGGAATGGGATCCCGTTGGACGGGTTGAGATAGTGGTGGTGTTGCCAGACATAGCCTCCAGAGGGTGTTACGCTGAGGGGGCTAGGCGGCGGTGGGAATGACTGGGGCAGCGCACGCTGATACTGAAGACCAGGCACCTGAGCAGGAGAAGGCGGCGGTAGGTTCTGCACGGGATAGTAGTTGCCAACAGGAGACTGGGCAGATGCCATTGAAGGCTGCTGGGCAACCGAAGTTGAGATGGTAGGCCGAGAGGCGGCCATTCGATGACGGTGTGCATCATGGGCCTCTACGGGGGGAGTGGTCTCGTAATAGTGGCTGTGAGGAGCATGGGAGATGCTGCTAGGCTTGCTTGATGGAGAGCGTCGAATGTCAAACGAGGCATCTGTGGACATGGGCGGTGTGGGTGGCAGTGTCCTGTGTCGTGAAGATGGGCGGCTTTCAGTCTTGACATATGGTCTGGGAGAGTTGTGCTGAGATTTGTATGAGGCCTCACTCGCCAGTGAGCCTGCGTCGGCTAGGCCCAGCAGGTTGGAGATAGAGGGCAATGAGCACTTTGGCTCGTCCATGGGGGGCGATGGAGGCGGCCGGTAATATCCAGAGTATTGTGTGCCATAGGGAGGAGATTGGAATGATGAGACCAACGCCATTGTATATGCTGTTGGAAAAGGCGAGGGGAGAGAGTCAAAAGGTATGTGGGAGACTCGGGTGTGAATGTCGACAGTCGAGAGAAGAAGTGGTTCGTGAGTTTATCGACAGTGGGTTTGATGGTATGTTGGTTGGATAGCAAGCAGAGATGCACCAAAGGGCCCGTCGTCAAATCGTCGATTCAAAAGAAACCAGACGGCTTGAGGCAAGATGGGGGCTGGAGATGGTATAAGTATGTAATTTGAGCCGCTACAAGAACCAGAGAGCGGTTTGGGTGTGGAGCGGCATATCAGATCTGTCTTCCGTAGACATTTAAGTATCCCACACGACAGGCTAGGAAGTGCCCCCGGCCTTTGGAACATCGCAGATATTAGGAGTGGGCCACCCCCCCTCCCCTGGTCAGAGGGCCATCATTCCCAAGAAAAGTCTGGGACCAAAAATCAATAAGCTCGGTCCTCTAACCCTACCAGGGGAGGGCTTGAATAACGGGGTGGAAACGGGCGTCCAGGTTCACTAAGAAGGGGGTGTATGGAGGATGACATTGTGAAGCGCAGGCTTTCGGAATTGGAGGCTCCTGGCACTGTACCTGCTCCAAGGGCGGGAACAAGCTAGGTCAAGGGAGAGGAGGGGAGTGTAAGTAGCATCGCCGAAGGGGCGTGTGTCGTAGCATGAGGCGTGTGCCAGGTGGGGGCCTATTTTGGTCGCTCTCCTTGACCGGGACCGCGGATAGAGATCGTAGGCGTGGGTGGTATTGCATAGTGGTGGCTGAACGGAGCTCCAGGGATTGTCATCAGGGATCATTGTGTGGTCCAGGTCGTGGGAGAGGGTGGGTCGGTGGCCTGGACATAACGGAGAGAAAACGTGAGCGACGTGAGCGACGAGCAACGAGCAACGAGCAACGAGCGCCGAAGATCCCTGGCCGCTAGACCACCGTCCACCTTGTTTGGGCAATTTCTTCTTTCTCAGCTTCTGTCCGTAACAGCCGCGCACCAAGCGGTACGCAGCCGCGGACATGTCCTTTCTCGTCTCTCGTCTCTCGTCTCTCATTCTCTTGGTCTTGTTGCGGCTGCCGGGCTTGCAAAGGGGAACAAAGAAGCGTATCAATGCGAAACCCCGAGCGCCCACCTCTTGGTTGCGAGATGCATCAACCATGGCGGCCGCAGCCAGCTAAGACTTGCCTCGCATACATCTAGTTTGTTAGCATGCATTTCCCTTTGCAGTAGGAGTACTAGCAAGGCGTCGTAACATTTCTATTCGCCCGCAGCCCAGAAACTGCAAAGGGGAGGTTGATTGAGGCGCTCCGAGAAACCGCCCCGCGTCGGAAAATCTCCCCCTTTGGAGCTACCTGGCACAACTTGAGACGATCTACGACTCGCGGACCGTGGATCAGAGCCCGTAGTTCGATAGAATCATCGAGCTGATGATTAATGCTCGGCGGCCGCGATCAAGGTGACACGCAAGAACCAAGAAAGACCTGACTAGTAATAACGGCGCTCCTTGGATTAATGCGGCCAAAATCGTCATTAGAGCGTCACGCCGACCGTCAATCTCGATCCATTACAATACGAAACTCTAGGAAAAAGACGGTCTGCATAGGGGAAGCGATGCTTCTCTGATACCGCAGATCTTCGGTCAATGGATGCTCGTGCCTTTTCTTTTGTAAGGAATCCTTGGAATCGAGGCTCTCGCCTTTTTTTCATCCTCCTGCTCTTTTCCACACATACTCGATCCAGCCTCAAGATGCGAGGGGGATTTTCCCTTCGGTGAAGTCTGGCTGCTGCGGTGGCGGTCCGAGAATGACATCGGCAAACTTTCTTCGTGGAGCTCATGGCCGCGCCGGCGTTATCTGGAGCACAGCAGCATGGCTAGCTCCGTTCTAGGCCTTTCCCATGGAATTGGCCGCTAACAAACAGTCAATGCTAATGTCGTTGGCTTTCGAGCGGGCGAGCATCACCTCGTGGCGTGGCGTCCAGTCCGGAGTGCGCCTCGCTGCCATGGGACAGGCTAATTAATGATCGTCGTGCTAGTTGAGGCCCAGGGAGCAGCCAGTAGATTTTCATCGGGTTGCGTGATTCTCCCAGCTAGACATGGGAGATGCAGGCGCCACTGGTTGAGACCCTTGTTCTGCTAGCATGAGCACCAAGGTGTGTCATGATCTGCCAGTATCAAGGAGGGCTCATGGGGCCGGGGTTAATTTGTCTCTTGTTTCCAGCGGGCTTGAGCTTCTCGCCGCGGGCCTGCATCCTTTTGTCGCGTGAATCCTTCTTCTTGCGCCTCCCATACGCTATCAAAGGGCTGATGCTACAGTACATGCGTCGTCATAACTAGGTTGCTTCCCTTGCTCGTCGAGTCGGTCGGGGTGCATTTCGACTGTTGATGCATGCCAGCACCCGGAAGACTGCAAAACGGCAAAAAGCCACAGCTTTCAGTTAAACTTACCTTTTCTTTGTTTGTGCAACAACTAAACTCCGTATTCAAGCCCGGTATACGAGTCTGCGATGCTGGTGTATCGGTGTATCGAGTGTGTGCTTATACTTGTACGGAGCAGCAACAGCTTGTCAGCTCCTCAATCACCAGCTAGCCATCTTCCTCCAGCGCGGGCCTCAAGCTCTCTCTGCGCTCACTGTTCCGTATGGGGTAGTAGATGGCGATAGTCCCCCCCGCTAGAAGAAGAAAGAAAACCATGCAGCTTCCTCAAGCAGGGCTTCTGAAATTCCGTCGATCGTATTTCCCAAGTGTCGCACCCTTGACCAGGGGGTGAGTTCTCACAGTCATCACTTATTACGGGTCGTTCCAAATTGCTAAGACACGCTGCGTGGAGCACATTTGGGCCACTGAAATGATCTGTCAAGATATTCTGGAAGGTTTTTTAAGAATCTGCCCCTCAAGCACGGAGTAGCGCAGTCGTATCTGTGTACTTTGTCAAAGCAGCTCATCAAAACGTTGGCCAACAGGAAGGAGAAAAGGGGGATACTGTAGAATGTACACACAGGGCTTATCCAAGCTGCTTCCGTCAGCTCGTACAAGGCATTTCCTTCACGCAACCAAAGGCTTGAGCCAACGACCAACAGCACGTAGGTGCCAACTTGATTCTGCTGTGATCACCACGGTTAAATGCAGTCCTGCGTCATGGATCTTAAACAGGCTCGCAGCCCATGCTTAACCAGCCTGCAGCCCTTGGAGAGGTCATTTACTCTGTAAATTAGCAGAGCCGCCGCCCATTCGTCGATTTCTAATCGCTTGTGGTATTTGGCCGAGAAGGTTGAAAGTTTCTTGTAGCCGCCGTCGTACCTGACGCACTCCGTATTGTGCTCCGTTCTCCGCACCAACTCCGCAAATCTGGCACACTCCGTTGAAGAGTTGCATAGGTTGCTCTAGGAGCTATTAGTCTACCGGCAATGTTGTGAAACAATGGCTGGAGAAAGCGTCCAGGTTCATGCTGCGCCCAAGCCAGAGCAACACCCGGTATTCTATGGGAATACCTATCGTGTATACTGAAAGACCGGGGAGTTGAAGCCTGGATATGGTTTGCTCCCCGGCTGATTTGCCTCGGCCCGCAAGCACCGCGGAAGCACACAGTCTGGACCACAAGGAACTGATCACCATCAAGTTTAGGCTTGAGGCATTGCTCCACTCCATCTACCAATGATTGTTATCGCAATTTAGCAAGGCTGCACCGAGTGATCGTCGTCGATGATACGGTAGAACGCCGAAAAGCGTGTATGAACGACGGTCACGAAGCAACGGCGTAAGAGGGAGGAGGATATGAGCCGTTCCAGAAGATCTGCCTCCATGACGACTCAATAGGCCCCTGATGAGCTAGTGCCGGGGTAGACTTCCAGAATAGTTTAGGGGGCAGTGGTTGGTTGCGTTGATCAGCAACGTGCAGGAAGATCCTCCCGCCCGCCAGAAACACCCTTGGGCGCTATGGCTGTTGCACGGCTTTGGAGCACGGTTAACGTCTAAACTCCATATCATCCAACCACGACGGACGGCAGCAAGGGAAAGCGACGTAGCATCACCAACAGCTTCATCATCTGCAATAGGAAACCTCATAAACCATGTGCCGCGGCTCACTTGTCCAATTCAGTCATAACCGGCCGAACCTTTTGCAGCGGTGGACCGCTCCGCCAATCCGACGGGAAAGCGCCGATACTAGCTCAACGACCCTATGAGTGCACTGTCCAACGCTTCGCCCATGTAGAAACCTAGAGCCAGTGGTCAAGGCGTTGCGTTATGGGCGGACATGCCGCACAATGGAACCAGGTGGTAGCACATGTAGTATTGAAGCAGTACTGTAGTACTGTACCAATTATGCCCGCTAATGACCTAGATATTAGCCCGGCTTCGAAGGATGGAGATAGCAGGCAACCCACAAAGAGCAGAACACGTAGCCACAGAGATTACTACAGGTGCTGGGTTAACCCTGAAGCCCGTGAGCATGCCATCACGGAGTGGTCAACCGGAGCGGCCCGCATGCGGCCTGACCAAGCGTCTGACAAGCCAGAGACAGAGAGCGGTATGCAGTCAGTGATGCGGAGCCGGCTTGAGGTTTCGGGGAGTTAATGAAGATCTGATGCGAGCTTCGTCCACTCTCGTCAACTCTTGTTGGAGCCAATCTGCGGGACGATCGTTTTCTGCGGGCTAAGCAAACGCCACTATTTCCAGAAATACAGCATCAACCCGATACTATAACAGCCGTGGGGGTTCGCAATAGAGAGAGAGTTGGGCGATTTTGTAGAAATAGCATCGCTTTGGTTATGGCAGATTGGATATTGGATGTTGAGAGAAGAACACGTAAGGTGCAGTAGGACTCCTGTGAAGGAAGTCACAGTGGTTGAGGGTCGCTAAGCAAGGCGCTAAGCGGCGCACAAAACCTAGAGTAAGTACTTTGGAGTTACATGTGATGATGCAGTAGGTCAGTGCTTAGCACGGTCGCGACTATGTACTGGAACCCTACCCCATAGGAACTACGTCTTGTATGGTGAATGAACTACAACGTGCATCGGTTATTACAATTGGGTACATACATGCATCATTCTCAATTCATTGATCTTCATTTTCAAGAGAGGAATGACGTATAGAAAAGTGACGAGTTTAACAGGGCACAAGAGTTTATACTTAGAGGGCAGGAAGACACAAAAGAGTGTTATATACATGGTTCTATCAACATCAAGGATTGAGGAATAGAGATGGAAGCATTTACACTTTGTTGTCAACCAATCGGTCTTTCCGGCCGGGCAACGATAGAGAGCACGTAAGCTGGCTACCCGGCGACTTTATTCGGTTCAACCGCATAATCATAATGAATCATACGTCATTATAACCTGCCTGTATCGGGGGCGTGTGCGTCGTGAGCAGCGTCTGGTCCTTGATACATGTAAGCCTGCCAAACACCGAGCTTGGGCCACCAGGACCCCTAGAATTCATGGATACCAACTCGGAATACCACGCTGTGCTGGGGGAATTGAAGTTCAAGGAAGCCTTGTATAATATTCGGTGCCAGGTTAGTACCTAGTCAATGCAATGTTACTTGGACGGTTGAAGATATCAGTAGAGCACGTCCGAGCAATCGTGGCTTTGCACGCACGCCTACTTGATATCTCCGAAGACCTGAGTCTGGTGCATGATTTCTCTTCCGTGTGGCGCAACACAACTGCTAGGATCTACCTCTGATCTTAAACAGCTTCTTTTCTTGGTTAGCACCAGATAGCTTCTATAAGATGACTGCTATTACAAGTATGTGCAGGTATTGCGGTCCATCGGATAATCCCGTTTATCTGTCAGCCTTATGGCATCCTGAAATGGGTCGAGCAGCGATACTATTTCCCTTTCAGCACCACGGTTGTCTAGATTCCGTTTTATTTCTTGGGCGGGACAATCATCTTCCCGGAACGCTTACCGTAAATCCATAAACGCGTTTATAAACGGTCCCCGCGGATATTTTCTTCATCCGTGCGCTCCAATCTCACCAGCAGTAGCATGTACCTTTCCCAAAATAAACATATGTTGCTTACTTGGTTCAGTATCACCTTATTTTATGCATCTCACCGACCTCGCATTACAGTGTAAGCCTCGTTTGCTGCCTACACAAAGCTCTTCAGTGACTACTTTATAATGACTAATACTGCAAATTCTATTAGGTGAAGCTTGACAGCTTGTTATTTTCCATATTTTATCATCACAGGTCCGCTTGGTTATCAAAACGTACGATACTGAGTCCTGCAGTTTAATCCTAGGCGGTAAGTCTGACAGGACAGTGTATAAATCTGGACACTGGATGTAGACACTGGCTTTGTTGATGCTGACCGACTTTATATATAGAATACTTGGGCTATGAATTTGTCTCGAGCAGTCACGAGCCAAATAGCCGTTGGAGCATTTAACGTAATGCCAACAGTTCTCGGTGGAATTGAATGGCAGTCCTGGTTCCGGACTTCGGAGTTTCTCTAAAAGAAGTAGTATTACATGGCATGACATCATGGAGAAAAGGAAATCCCGCAAAATCTCCAAGGCCATCAATATTTTACAAATATCAGACAACGCATCCAAACTTCGCAGATGAGATAAGCCCAGCCCTGACCCTGTCCCCCGGTTTCAATACCAGTTGAGCGATTGCCAGCATCAATAGCGTGTGGGGGTAGAAAAGCTTGTGTGTGTGGGCTTACCAGCTTGCATTCAGACATCGAATCATGACTTGGCAGAGACCAGGCGCGGCTGTTTGTGATTGAGCGAGGGACATATCAGTCAGGGATTTACCCATGTTTTGAAAACGTACGAGTAAGAACTCCGAATATCAAGCTCTTTCTTCGCTTACCTATAGCTAGGGTTGTCCTCTCTACCGGTCAAAAAGACTACCAGGTACATGCAGACAGAGAATGTGTGATATACGCGAGGGTGATGGAAGCCCCTTGAATGAAGAGCATTACCAGGCTACGGCATCCATTACCGAGTACATGTGCACAGTCACACAAGGTATGTTTGGAATCTTCAACCTCATTTACATGTAATACTCAATATCACTTCTCACTATGAGAAGAGTTTGCGTTACTTCAACATAACTATCGTGATGTTTGTTCGTACGTTCCTCCATCCACTTGCTTGTGTAGGCTATGTATGTATTCAGTGACCCAAATATTACAAAGCAGATGGCGTCTGTCTAAATCCCTACATCTGACATGTACCTAATATCAGCGTGTCATACTGTGTCCCAACCTCGTGTTCTTCATTTCCCCTACCCAAGGACAGCTTAGCCGGCTGTTTCGGGAGCCCTCCGTTTGCGACTAAGATCCTCCCCGCCGTCTCGACGATCTCCCAGGATACTCCCTGCTCTACCCACGCGACAAGTGGAGAGTTTCACAGGCGTCCGGTGGCACGGACGGGGGCGCACAGCCTTTGCGCCGCTTGCACTGGGCCAAGATTTTTCAGCCAATCCATTGGGTCGCGGATGTAAGCCTTTGCGTTTGTGGCTGTTTAGTTTTTTGTTCCCATTGTTTAATTCGGGTTAATTTCTACATAGCAGACCGACGGAGGGGGACACTTACAGACGCCGGTGTTTTCTACTAATGAGCTACGCCGCTAGTCTTGTCCGTTGTTGCAAAAGTCTAGATCCCTTCCCATGTGGCCTGATCCAAGAATCGGGTGCGCTACTACGCCCCCGATGACACTAGCTCCGCGAGTCTTCCGTAACGAACGCTCACAATGAACTATATCTAACGTCATTTAAACGGAGGTTGTGCTCCAAGTACGCTTTCAGCTCGGCTTGAGCACGCGGCTGTCATTAGACAGGGCAGAGCCACGATTTGCCTGTACTGTACGTGTTGTTTATCCATCAATCAATTACAAAATAATAGAAGCGAGTGAGAAGATCCCGACGGCTTGCTTACTCCGTACATATACAGTGCAAAGACGATGTTACCTTGAAGTTGCATTGAGGACCACATCAAGTAAGGATGGACAATGGCGGGAGCAGTCTTTCAATTATAGCCCTGGCGCGGTGTGCTTCACATCAAGCCTTCTGCAGCATCACGACTCGAGGTGCAGGCTGGGCTCTTTTGCATGAAAGAGGCTTCTATTGAAAGATAATCAGCATCAAGTGTCAAACTTACATTCCTTGCTCAAGCAATCCTTCCGGGTAAATAGAAGTCTTACAAGCTCTAGTCCCTAAAAGACAAGTGCATAGCGTAATCTGATTATCCTTGTTGGAGCAAACCACCAATAGCAAAGATCAGACAGGAACAACTCCTCAAGCCTCTTTCCAGCTCCCTCTTGCCCTCCAACCAATCGTCGGCAACATCGGTTGGCAATCGGCATATCCACAGAGGGACTTTCGTTTCCCTCAGTAATTTTAGGCGCATGGGTAGATCATGGGTCTGCCTACAGTAGTTTATGCAGCTGATCGAGTTTGTTGCCAAGAACGCCATCCAGCGCCTGAAAACATGAATCTTACTCCCCTGGATAGGATAGGACCTAGAAGCGGCTCCGAAACTCGCCCTATCACTAGCCACGATTACTGATGGTGAATGGATTTTACTTTGCTGTTGTCACTAGTGCAGGACTGCCACGTAAACCTATTTTAACTCGCGAAACGAACAAGCATAAACAACATTAATAGGTCTCATTGGAGGAAAATACCGGTTTACCGCCTCTCCTGAGGTAGCCAAGGTTCATGTAGCTTCATGTTGGCGGTGTCGTAGTCGATCATTTGCAAAGGCCAACGTAATACACGATGACCCAAACCCTTGCTCTCTCGGCTGAGAGAGTCGGGACACGATTCAGAATCTCTTATACCAGTTGCAACCTTCAGAAGACTAGGACAAGCCATCACCCCTAGTTACCATCAGCAATCACGGGGTAGGATCGATCAGGAGAGCTAAGATGGCAATCCAGTAGTGTTGCAACCGGCATGACCCTATACAGTGGGTAGGGGTATGACACCCTCCCGTGGAATTCATCAAGCTCGAGGATGTCATCGTCGCCCGCAAGGCAACATGGTTAAATGAGGGGTAGCACCGAGAATCAAGCAAGGCTGGCAATAATATTCCGAGGAAAAGGCTCCAATCAATGTGACATGTACGTACAGACGGATATGCGGTGGGATGAATTATTGCCCATCAAATTATATCCCAGGTGCATATCCGAGGTGATGAGAATGGCAACCCAGGTCTCGGCACTCATTACCAGCATCATTATTGACGGAGTTCAGCAAATTCCGTAGGCCTGAAAAGAAGCTTCTGAATGTGGACTTATTGATAGAGCACCACGTATGCACATGTACGAGTACTGGAGGCTGATTCCAAATATTCTAATCAGGCACGCTATTGGGCTCGTATGCGCATCCTTCTGGCTCGGTATAATTGCTTGTTGAGTTAATCCTTGCAACTTGCCAAGCAGATGACCGCCTACTAACTAACTAGTCCAATAGTACTTGAATGTCAGCCACTCTCTTTCATCAAACCGGTCTCATTACTCTAAGCGGTCTTTGATGGAGAAGGGTTCCTAGAGACGCAGTCGCAAATAATCTGCAACTAAAATGCTACTCCGTAGAGAGAAAAATACCACACCACTGCCTACAGCGAGTCTCGTTACATCCATCTCAAATACACCGAGACTTTCAAAGACCACGCTGTAATGGCCGAAGAAGAACTGGTATCGGTAGTGAGAAACCGAGAAGCATCGAATCCCAGTCCTTACAAGCGCTGTCCGCCGAATGGGTGCAAGTTTGCGCGGCTAGTCATGTCCCAGTACGGATATCTTGTCATCCCAATGTGGAAAAAGGTACGCATGGGGTCAAAGAAGAATCCAACACTTCGAGATGGCTTCTCAAGATAAACCCGCAATGGGAATGCAGTGGAGCACAACCAGGGCCATCTCTTAGTGATGATGATGGTACAAGGCGCAAATTGGCATCGCCAAACGATATGGTGAGCGCGTATCTAAGCTGGGGAAAGCCTATCCGAACCGGGTATTGCTGGTTAAATCCTTCATTGTTCTGATGGTCGCCTACGGTTGCCTGACAAGGCATTTCTCCTCGGATCATCAAGGCAAAACAAGGCAAGGCACCCGAAGCAAGGATCAACGTCTATTACGGCAGCGCTTGATAGCCTTGATGTAAATCACTGGGCCCATTACCACGGTCTCGGCTGCACCCCGAGTTCACAGTCCTGGCGAGGGGGGGCGATATAGGGCCGTTTAGCGAATCCTGACAACTGGGTTCTTGGGACACGCTCGTCAGCCCGAATGCCGCGCTTGGGCGAATCCGTACGACCTAATAACAATAATTAATCCCGAACCCGGTACCGTTGGGGTTCTGGGCCAGCTCTTGCAGGGCTTGCCCCTTTTCTGGGATAGCCGTCAGCAGACATATCGCCGATGTCAGCGGCCATGTCCACTCCATGTCAGCAGGCACGCCTGCACCTGTACTGCATGTTGGCAGTGCCTCGTTCTGAGACATGATATCGCCCTTGAATTTCAGGTAAGAGTCGCCCATCACAAAGTGATACGATGAGGCGTCGGAATCAAATTCGGGGCGACAACATGTAGGATCAAATGCCGGACAACTCCCCGTCCGGAAAGGATTGCCGCGCTTTGCCTTACCACGTTTTTGTACTCGTATTTTCACATGACAGCGATGCTGAAATGCCAAAATGCACATGTTCAAGGGGTGAGGGGGCAGGCACCCATACCAACCGTTCATACGGCACATGTAGACCGACGGAAAAGTAGCACCCGTGCTCATTACTTCGGGCACTCCCCGGGGACTGTTTTCTGACAGATCGACTTGATTTCAGTTGTCATATGGAGCTGCGCCGCGCTTGTTTTCGGATTCAATCCCAACTGGTTGTTCCTGTATGGCGTATCTGGAGCGATCCATTATTTCTCCCTCGCGCGGCTATCATCTCGCGTTAAGTTTCTTACCACGAGATTTGCTCGGCGACCATTTTTGACAAGTTGACAAGTCACCGTTCGTTGAATTGGGGGCGACTAAGAACCCTAAAGTTTAATGAAATTACTCATTGACAGGTGATAGCGCCCAGGGGCATAGCATGTCCGCATTGACTAGTGTATATCGTGTTCAAGTCGTGGTTGATTTGCATTGATTCGTCAGATTCTAGAGCGGGTGTGACGGCATTTGGGGCGAGTCCCAGGTACTACCGCGGCTATGACTTCTCCTCACCGTCTCGCATACTGATATTATCCCTTTGTACGGGGTACGAGTACAGAGTACTTTATAATATTGATGAATGCAATTTCTATACACAGCAGCATAATTATCACGTTACTATAGCTTACAAGTTATTAAATATTGTGTATACACGTTAGTAGATAGATGTTGGCTCGTTGAGGAGCGTTGAGACACGTGGAGGCCGGATGATGCGGGAAGTAAGATGCTTGGAACTTTTGGTTGACGCCGAACCAACAGCGTTTCAATTTGGCGATGGGTCCAAGATGCCAAACTTAACATAGCAAGGAGTTCACAAGGGATTACCAACCTACCAACATAAGTAGCAGAGTACTCATACAAGTGAAGTAAGGGGAGTGTCGGCGTACTCTCGCCCTCAGTGGCAATGTCAAGGGGTGAGAAGCCGGGGTGATATCTCATATTGATATCTCATATCAGTTCTCAAAATCTTTGCGAAGTCCATTTCCGTTGTAATAAAAGACAACTGCCGGTGATGTCGCTCGTGATCGTGATTCATCATCAGGCGTGCAACAACCAACAGTGATAACGAGATGATTATAAACCAAAATGCAATGCAATGACTACTCCAATCTAAAATAGCAAGTAGCTAAAGGTAATACGAGATTTTATAAGCCATTGCGTAAAGATCATGTGAACTTATTTTATTCTTTGAAGCGGAATCACTGAGGCAGATCTGTCTGATGAAGCGAGTGAAGCGAGGTTGAGGGGGGAGGCAAGCCAACCCCCTTCACGGCGGCTTCTGCTAGACAGTTTGAAATCTAACTGCCAAAATTGTGAAAATATTTGGAAAAATTTGATGAATGTCGATAGAAAGATTCTTGACTAGTTTCGAAATGAATGAAGTGTAGCGGAGTGTTACAAGCGATACCACTTAATATTGATGTCATGATAAAATGAAAATCCGTCGTGTAAATCAATGACTTGCACCAGGGCTCTTACCACTTGGTTTCGTTGTCGAATATTTGAAAGAAAACCCGTGTTAAGAATCATTGTACGGCTTTTATTGGATTTATTTAGGTTGTTCTACCTGATTGAAAGCACGATGATGGCTAGATGAATGTATTTTAGGGTAGCATAGTTACATGTACATGCATCTACCCACAAGCGTATACCAGAAGTGGTAAACGAGTCAAAGTTTCACGATATAGACACGATGCCCTCACCTCTGCCATGCCAAACATGTCTGAAATTTCCAACCCCAATATTTTTTTTCCTTCTTGGGCAAAGCAATTTAAGTCATCCGACTGCTCTATCTGCTGCCCATATACACAAACTGCACAGCTTGTATCATGACTAAGCTAATGCAGAGTTGACGTGCAATGGATCGTTCAGCGGTTCAAGCTAGCACACTAAGCGAGCAAATACAGTGAATTGGAAGGCTTCCAGCAGCTGTGATCAGAGCCTCGGAGAATCGGGACTCTGCTCCGGCGCTGCTTTCCCGCGGGGCTAGCGCACCAGCTGAGGCTTGGCTGCCGATCTCGGCCTAGCGGTCACTTGTCATCAAGATGGTGATATTTGGATATCCCAAACCACAGCGCCAGGAATGGCCATCCTCGTCCCATTCTGCTGCAATGCGTCTTTGCTCGCCAGCAAATTGGTGGCCCCATCCACTCGACTCAACCAGGCGTCTGCAGCGTCACCGTCATCATGGGCTCAGTCCAACCACCCACGAAGCCATGCCACAACTGCCGTCGGCAGCGGCTCCGTTGTGACCGCTCGTATCCACACTGCAACAAGTGCGCCGCCTCGGGCAAAGAGTGTCTCGGATACGGCAAGCTGTTTCGCTGGACCGGAGCCATAGCCAGTCGCGGGAAGCTCGCCGGCCGGACCTCGAGCGCGCCCGTGAATGCTGGCGACGCCGAAGATGCTGACGCCGGAACAGGCACAGACGGGGACGGGGACGAGACCTCACAGGCCGGCTCTGTGTCACCCGTTGTGCGCTCTCGGAGGAGCTCACCACATGCCGGAGCTCTGAATGGGTACTTTGCGAGACGATCGTCGACGGGCGCAGAAGCCTTGCAGGTCGTTTCCGTTTCCCAACCTGCGTCTCCCACCGCCAAGCTGAGCAGCCCTTGGGTGTTGGTCGATCCTCTGTTTCAAGGCCTGGACCAGGCTCACCGGTTTTATCTCAACTACTGTGCGTCCAAGTCCGAATGCTTCCATCTCATATCCTCTGTGCTAATATCGTATCGTACCTCTCACCAGTCACCACCCGTGTGTGTAAAGATCTGGTCTCCAGTGACGGACCAGACTGCAATCCTTTCCGCAGTCTCATCCCGCTGACTCGTGCTCACCCACTGCTGCAGCACATCATTGTTGCAGCTTCAGCCGCTCACATGTCCAACTTGATTAGAATGGGCCTACCCTACCCTGATGGCGGGTTTATACCCGCCAACCGGGATGCAGCATCAACTAGGGCGCTGAACGATGCATTGGTTTCTAAACACACAGCGCTGAAGCTAATGTCTACCGCAATTCAAAATCTCGATACCATTAATGGTGACGTCGTGCTCGCAGCGTCGCTCTTTTTCATCAACGTGGAGTTGATTGAATCTGGCAAGCATGGATGGAGGGCACACCTTGAGGGAGCTGCAAAGATCATGTCCTTCTTGCAGCTCACCAAGGCCTGGGATAGCTCATTACGGGACTACCTTCTCTCAGATTGCTTCATGTAAGTTATTGTACCTTTGCCTTTGTACCTGGATCGCTTTCTTTTCTTTCTTGATACTGACTGCTTTGTTTAGCTACTTTATCCTGGCATCAGCATTTATGCCGGCACGATATGCAGCGTCGCTGAACTTTGAGTCTTCTCAGATCCCATTTGTGCTTGGCAAGACGGTGGCGAATAGTTACCTGTGCTGCCCGCCAGAGCTGATGGAAATCTTACACGAGGCCTCCCAGCTCTCAAACAGTGTGATTGGAGACGAGTCCAACGAAGCCACTACCATGGCTGCTCTGGCGCTCATCGATCGTGCTCAAGCTTACGATATTTATGCATGGGCTCGCGACACTGCTAGAGCTCTTGATTTACCAAACGATGTCATGCAAAGTCGCATGCACGCAGGGGCTAGTCATCGCCTAGCTGCTTGCATATATATCTTACAGGCTATTCCATCTGCCGGGGAGAGGCTCGGTCCGGAGTTTGCCGCCTTCCTGACAGATGACCTACTGGCGCACTTGAACATGATGCCTGTAGAAGACCCCAATTTCAAGGCAACTACGTGGCCAACATTTATTATAGGTGCGGAAACGAGGGATCCAGTACGGCAAAAGTTCATCATGGAAAGACTACGCATAATGACCACGGTATGTCCGTGGGGCTTCATCCACACTGCCATGGAAACGCTTCAGGTTATCTGGAATCTAGCTGCTGAAGAAAGAGGATCCAAGAGTTGGGTGCAAACACTGAAAGATCCAGAAATGAATTTCTTGATCGTCTGATGTGCTAACTGACTACCAACTTGCTTGGAGCAGAGTATGGCTACTGAGGCATGACGAGATTATTGGAGGACTCTTGTTCAACACGGGTTTGGCTATACTATAACTATATGCCATTTTAAACACTCTCTATGGCCAAAGTCTTCATTCCGCCTCAAACCAAGTCATGCTATAATGCTGAAACTGGAGCGATAAGGTCAGCGGTACCCCCACCTGGAGGCTTTCAGCTGCCACCGGATGACTCATCGCCAGGAGGCAGATTCACATCCAGCTAAATACGTCTGGTATTCCAGAACGAGCGTGCGGGAATCTTCTCAATTTCGTGGAAGACGTCTCTGCCCGAATAAACGTGTTACTGTGATGGAATCGCCGTGGCCGGATCTGCTACTGCCTTGCTCCCCGTCTTGGCGGTGCCTTGACCGCTTCAGTCTTCTCGATGAAGAAGGTGACGATGGACAGGTGGCATACTGGACGCTGCTCCAGCATATACTCCAGCAGCCTGTCAACACCCCTGCTCAGCTTATAGATGTTCTTGATACAATTGCCAATACCCGCCGTGGTTCTTCTGGGGCAGCCGGCGATTTCGGAACACTCAGAGAAGCTGTGGAGCATCATCATAGTGACACATTCTTCTCAAGGCTGTGGCCCACTATCGTGCAGCTCTCGCTCAGTCTACCGGATCACTTCCCGACAGGTACTATCCCAGTACTTCGACCAGGGGACAAGCTGAGTCTTAAAAGAGACATGGTTGCATGCCTTGTGGCTCATCAGTTCCTCTGTACTTTCCGGCCACCTCCCTGGCGTGACGGATATCACGACTTTAGTATTTGGTATGGCTCTGAACAACGGCACCCGCAGGCAGTGAGGATGTACCTCACGGCGCTCTTCCAATATGTTGAAGAGTTTAGTGCGGATCCCAGGTCAGCAAGTCAGGAAAATTCCGTTGATAGTGGAGTCAGATTCTCTTTACACGCCTTCGATGACAAGGAAGACTTCCTAACTGGGAAATGGGATCAAATTCGGCTAAGGAATTTGAACGTTGTTGTTGTCCAGAGTTTTAGCACAGAGCAGCAGGAACTTGCTCATCAAGGCAGCGATGGTACGGTGGTGGTCTCCGCCAATAAAGACATCGGTTTCGGGCAATCGGCAACTCAGGAGGAGATCTTCATGGGCAATTGCCCAGAAGCCTGTCCTGCAGTGCTCCTCACCCCAACATTACAGGATGATCAGACTCTGACTGTATGTGGAGCTCGCCCTATGCTGAGAATCTTGGGTCAGCGCCGTGAAGTCTTCTGGGAGAAACTTGGCCCAGGAGCAAGGCAAGGAGGTAGAATGCTGCTCATGGACGCACTAGAACTCGATGAGGCGGATGAGTTGGGGACATTGCCTGATTTGAAGCAGGAGAACATCTTGCGTGAGATACGAAAGGCGTATACGGCGTTTTCATCCTGGAGGGGCGGTGATGCTGCGACTGTGTGGACAGGATTATGGGGCTGCGGCGCATTCAATGGCGATCCTGCTATTAAGGTGATTATTATGTGGATTGCGGCTTCGTTGGCTGGCAAGGAATTGCGGTTACTCTGTGATGCTTCTCAGGGCGATTTTGCTGCTAAATGCGGACGGTTTGTTGAGAGAGTTGCCTCGACTTGGACGGTGCGGGAGTTGGAGGATTGTTTGAAGACTATTACTCAGGGTATCAGGCGCTTGGAAACGATGGACTGGTTGCTTGATAATGTACCTGATTTTTGATAGAGATACCAAACTTGATACTACTTTTTATACATGGTATGACTATATTCTTTCCTTGCTAATGGTGTCGTGAAGAATGCACACGAGCAAAGCGGTGTCAAACACACCGTAAAAAAAAAAGAAAAGAGAATTTTGTAATTTGATAACATGGGACTTTAAAAAGAATATTGAAGTCAATAGAGTGGACCGAATTATAGAAGAAAGACTCCCAAGTAGGTCGACACCAAGTAAATAATTACAACTGCACCTGCAAAATCCATAGAACACATTACTGGATTCGGAGTGTAAGATCGTGGGCAACTTCTGTTACAGTAAGACGAGAGCCTTCTACTCATTGAACGGATGTTGAGCCGTGATTTTATGCTCAACTTCTAAGCGTGATTGTCTGTTATCATATGAAAGGGTCCTATCGGATGCAGCTCCGCTACCAATGTCTCTCATCGAAATGTCACCAATTTGCAAGAATGAAGTAACTCAAACCAACTAGTCAAAAAAAGAGAAGAAAGAAAAGAAAAAAAGAAAGAAAGAAAACCCCAAAGAAGAGCACTGAAGTGGTTTACTAAAACCCTGGGGCTTCAGATTTTTTTTGCCATGGAAGCATCTATTCATGAGCATCAACGTGGGGCCATCTCGAAAGCATAGAGGCCTTCACCAACAAAAAGCGCTGAAAACACTCCGAAACGCATCGAAACCGCCTCGGCAAAAGGCATTAGCAGTTCGCATAGCGCTCTTGGCACGCATAAACGAGAGTCACTGGTGGTGTGTACTTGGTTGAACAAGCAATTAATTGGGCGGATGATGAAATATGCCTCAGTGTGAAACAAGGAGAGAGACTGTCTCTCGACGGCATTGTAGTTTGGAACCCGTCGCCATAACACAAACACATAATAATGCCTTCAAGGCGGGATTAAGATCCCAGTAACGCAGAATATACATATCGTAGTCACATGCAGTGATGCCACCGTCGCACGACAGCGTCGCGAGGAATCGATCGATAGACTTGGGGCAGTCATTTGACTGGCTGATGCTTGAGACGGAACGAGTATCAGCACGAACACCATTGGCTGGGTGTTCAAGTGCCCCCGCAAGAGGGTGTAATAAAGCAGAGAGTTGCAATTCTATGAATTTTGAGGCCGAAGAAGTTCCACGAAAAGAGGGTGTGAGGCCTTGTTCTGGAATGGCACCAGAGAACAGGCGGGGCCGTAATTAAGAAGATTCCCAAGGACGAAGGATCGATAAAAAGAAGCGAGTCGGTTTAGTGGCACAATGATGTGCAGCTCTCTCAAACCATCAGTTCTGAGTGGTCGTGAGGGAAGATCCTTTACTTTGCCAGGCCTGTGGAAACGGTTCGTACTAGAGCGGACTGAGAGCTGTCATGAGGCTTACCCGTGGTTACATGGGGTTACCGAAGCATCAAGCTTCTGCACGCTGCTGCAAGCCGCGCAGCCGGCGCGGAGGGTGATTTGCATAAGGGCCGCTGCAGAAGATCCCGCGTGCACATCGGATGCAAGGCGAGCCCGATATGGCTGCGAGGCTTGACGCAGTGCGACTTGGTGCACGGAGAGTAATGGCTCATATCGAGAGATTCGAATTCAGCACTTGCTAAAGAACCTGGCATGGCCGTTTGAAATCAGGTATATATGTAGGCGTGTATTCGCACGATAAAGAACGGGCGCACGTCTCTTTCATCCGAGGGACGGGAGACTGGTTCCATAAAATGGTAGGCGGGGATACGCAACCACGACAAGTTCACCAACGGCCAAAAGAGCACGAACGCTTATCTAGGCATGTCAGATGTGACGATCGCACACAAACCAAGATCGCATATGAGAGGGGAATCAACAAGGCAGAGGGTAGCCTCGGACAAATGGGAAGCAGGGCAGAATGCATCTCTAGACGGGCTCTTGCATGTGTCTGCGCATATCCGTCGCATTCAAGATTCTCCGGGATGGGTTAATCAGAGTGGCAGCCCGCAAGGCAATGCCAGGAACCGGACTTTGGCTTTATGGTGTAGTGAGTCCTGAGGCATGATATCGCAGCACCATGCCTTATATGGGGCCAGTTCGTGTTACGGAGCGGGTAAATCCGCGGCGGGCGTGACCTTTCGGCGATGGAGAGAGAAAAGGGACGTTGAGAGCGTTCGACAATGCCAGAGAGGGAGGTGAGGGGCCGTTTGGCGTCTTGTGGCTGTGGATATATTGGACGGGATGGTGGTTGGGTTAAGTTGCGTCGGACAAAAAGGCTCTTCCGTCTGTGTTTCTGGCCTACCTTGGACAGAAGACATGAAGTAGATTGGCGATGATGGTGAAGGTGAAAGTGAAAGTGAAGGTGAGTATGAAGATGAGGGACACAACGGAGAGGAAGAAGGAGAATATGCTGATGGTGATGGTGATAGTGAATGAGTATGAAGAAGGAAAATGTCAATAGTAAGGGCAAGGGTCTTTTGGGAATATCTCGAGGTACCTGCAAGAGTACCACGGCAGGACGCTCTTTCCCAGCCAAGGGGAGGGGCTTCCTTCAACCCCCCTCGTGATCGCCTCTCTTTTTTCCTTTTTCCTCCTCTCCCTCCTCTTCTCCTCCTTGACTCGCTATCCGTAATTAATTCATGTTCCTTTTTCTTCTAGTCACCGTTAGGTGCTGACCGTCACACACCATCTTCTGGCCGTTTGGCTTCGTCCCGGCTCCCTTGTCTCAATGGCAGCTTCCTATCCGGTCGACGCTGATCCGTATAACATCGCTTGTTCCGGTCAGTTCCGCTATTCTCCCTTCTGAGAGAGGGTGGTGGGCGTTTGCAGCGAGCGGCTGTCATTGTTCAACAGCAATTTTGAATACTGCGGGCTTTCCGATCTGATACCGCATTATGACGGCCGTTACCTCAGCATCATCTCTCTAGCCGTCCGCTGCTCTAGCAAAGAGCTTCCTCCCAGCTAGCAGCAAGCGTCTTGCCATCTTACTGTCTGGACGGGCCGGCAAACGCGATGCCGCGACTTATGTATTCAGCCCTCGGATTCTTGCCCAGCTAGCTCGCCCCTCCTTGCTCAGCTTGTTATCGGCGAACAAGAAAAACGAATGGCCAGACTAAATTCCATCTCGATGGGCGGAGCACAAATCAGCCCCCAAGACTTATTACCCGGCGTGCAGCGGTTACCCCTGCAGTGAATGCATGCTGGTAGCCGTCAAAGATCAAACGGCCTCGAGCTAGATATTCGACGATGGTTCCAGAGCCATGTGATTGGTAGGCATTCACAGCCCTTTGAACTTTGAATTCTAGTGCATAAACATGCGAAAAATAGCTCCCGGCAGAGCAGACCAGGCCTTGCAAACAAGCGCGGAAGAGGCTCAAATTTGCGGCTGGCCTCCTTCGCAGGCTACTCCGGAATGGTTTGTCGGTCAGTTGCTTCGCAGGCTGGCTTGAGCTCTTGTTAGTGGAACGTGGGGTCATCGCAGGTACCTCATACTCGCCTGGACACTAATATCTGGCCGCCCGCACCGCTGGAATCGGGCAGCTTTCAAACAGGCCATGGCCCTGTCCCATCGCTGGTGCCGGGCCATTCACAACCTCGGGCGCCTGTTTGAGCTTGAATGTTTCTTTGCTTCTTCTTCCACCGACGGATGAATCGACATCTTGTTCATCGTTGCTGTTCACCGTCGCTGTTCACTGTGTTGCTTGGCTTCTGCGGCTTAAAAAAGGTGACAACGTCTACCAGCCGCCGGCCAGAAGCAACGACCGCCTTCCCCCCCCACGATACCGATTCTCCAATCACAAGCTCCTGACTGTACAAAGATCCTGGGATAAGGCCTGCGCCAAAACCTGGCCACACCGGGGTTCGGTTTCAAACCACTTGCGCGCCGCCAGCTCTCAATCCAGCCTGCGGTGTCATGCACATCACTGCCGTCATCACCCCGAGACCATGACCCTCTGTGCATTGACTTTGCCGGACCAGACGCCATCGTCACTCGAACATTCATGCACAGTACAGTCCTCGTTTTCCATCGCAAACCAAAACCTCGTCGTCCCGTGGTATAATCGATCCGACGTCCTCTATCGTTTTCACCTACCGCTATTACCATCGCCGTACCCTCCACCATCCTCGACTTCGACACCATAGCTATCCATCTTGCTACTTTGCTGACCTCGCCACGGCCACGAGTGGCTCTCTCTGTCCCAGAGGCGCCGTAGCGCCTCGCACGACAGCTAGCCATGGCCACTTCCAATGCCGTGCCGGATACACAACTGGGACTCAGCGCCGAAGAGATCCAGCTGCTTCGGCAAGGCCAGGCGGCTTTGGGAGGCGGCGGAGGTTCGGCAAGCTCTAGGGCAGCCAGCAGAGCCAGCAGCCAAGGCCTCTTGATGCTGGATAGCTCATCGCTATCAGCTCTGGGGCGATATTTTGATCGATTGATGGCCGGCATCGAGCAGAACATCCGCCATCTCAGTGAACAAGCCCAAATGTTTACACAGGTCCAATACGACCGAGCCGGCAACATCATTGACGGCGCCGATGCCGAAATTGCACGATATATGGACATCTTGCGGCAGCTTGATGAACTCGAGGTCGATTTCGACAGGATAGCCCATATCAAGGAGATTGTCAAGGGATACAGATCAAGGGTCGAAACGCTAGAGAGAGATTTGGAGAGTAGCGGTGGCTCGTCAAGTCGACACAAGCATTCGCCTACACATCACCACAAGCACAAGCACAGTTCGTCTCGCCACAAATGATGCAGGACGCCAATGCCACCATGTTTCTTTTCTTTCTTATCTTTCTTTTCACCCTCATCTCTCTCTTTCCTTTTTTCATCTTCGCCCGGCTGGAGCGACCTGCGGCCAGCAGTCTTACGGGCCAATTTTGTGGATAATATTTACACGCTGTACGAGGGAGACTTGGAAGCTTGCCATAGGAGGCGAGTCCATCGACACAAAAAGATATCTCGCAGGATTACCAATGGAAAGGAAATATGACATTGCAAAAGGAAAGAAAAAAAAGTTTGTCTTCTTCAGGCGCCCTAGCAGGCACGGTTTAGGGAGGAGTTGTATCATTCTCGAGGCTGCGGGATTACGGCAACGGAAGTTCCTTAAAGATGGATGAGGCCTCGCGGCTAGGCAAGAAGGGAAAAAGCCTCACGGCTCGTCGATTTAGTTTATCAGCTTGGGTCATTGTTGGTTATGGCGTTGAATTGTGTGCATTTGATTCATTTCAATGTTTTTACTTTTTCCATTTTCACTTTTTCTTGTCTTTTTACCCAATTGTCGGCTACATTGTAGCCTATGCTGCCACAGACGCAGCCTGTCTTCTTCTTTTCCTTCCATGTTTTCCTTCTCTTCTATCTGGGATACGGGGGGAGCTGGGGATACCAGGTCAATGTTTGTTGAAAATGAATTTGTTCACCAGGGAGCGGAGAAAAAACATGATTTGTTATATTTCATGCGATACCGGGGATACGGCGTACGCGGTCACGTTGCGATTTGCTTTTTATACCCTTGAGAGAGATGCGGAAAGATTGTGTTTTCCCGTCAGGCGTCGACAGAAGGAGAGGCACCGACCTGCCTTGGTCAGGCAGCGAGCAGCCTGGACGGACGGTGTTTTGGATTGCGCAAGCGAGCGCTTGGCTACGTCGATGCAATGCATTCATCCCCTCCCGTGGAGAGGCGAGGCGAGGCGAGGCGGTATGCATCAAGACGCAGCAGCGCATTGTTTAGTCAACTATTAGTATTATTTAAGACGTAATGTGAGCTGGCGCATCTACAAAGGCGCCAGCCATAATCAGCTTCCTCTTCTCTTGGTCTTGCCCCCTCCCTTCTGCCGTCTGTCAATTTCGGTGTAGACCGGGTTGCTGGTTGGTTGTGGAGAGTCCCGTCACCGCATCAATGGCTGCATAATCACTTTGAGCCGATCCAATGGATTTAAAAAACATGATTTCATTTACTCCGTCTAACTGGAGCTGGGCAGCTGGCTGGCGCGAGTGGAGAGATATTCGGAGGCGTGTTGATTGGACGCAAATGGGCATATCAGAGCGTTCTGGTTCGTTATGTTTGTCTTTGGAGGGGGAGAGAGGAGGCCCAAGATATCGTCTGTGATGCAGTGATAGAGGGGGTTTTATCATTTATAATGTGCTTTTATATGGTTTGCGTTGCTAATCTTAGTGGTGCTATAGATCATGACATGAGACGCATGCTCTCTATCTCCTCTACTGCGAGGTCGACGTTGCATAAGTGGACCGAGGCCAACCTATGGTAGAAGGGATATATATCGTCCAGTCGTCTTTCACTACCGCGCATTATGGTCCGATACAGACGCAATGACGGCAACAAGAAATCAATCCATTCACTACACCAGTAAGAATCCTGTCTCATCCGCGAGAGAAAGAGTAATAGTGCGCCTTTTCTCCAGCACCTAATCAGATACGCCAGTCTCAAATCATAAACACGTAGATATACGACATCACGAGCAGCACTCCCTAGTTCTGAAATATCGTTATTGGCCTTGTGGTTGGTTATATGTAATCATCTCATCTCCATCTCTCCCAAAAACGCCTAAAACCAAAGGCCAAAGCCAAAACAGCAAAAGACCCAAGACCAAGACCAACCAAAAAAAAAGATGACCAGCCTACCCAGGCCAGCTTAAATAAAAAATCCTCATCCCACACGCCACATTTCTTCATAACCGTGAAACAATAAAAGAACACAAACACAAAATACATGACAAGAAGGGAAGAGAAAAAAAA